>VYXH01003573.1:271588-294039 GCA_013397275.1 Burhinus bistriatus
GGCTTTGAGGAATCTGGTCTAGTGGGAGGTGTCCTTGCCCATGGCATTGGGGTTGGAACTAGATGATCTTTAAGGTCCCTTCCAACTCTAACCATTCTATGACTTTAGAATAACAGATTTTTCAACACCCAGAGCAAGACAAATAAGTGAAACTTTTAATTACAACATCTATATAATCAAGCTGCGAATAATAATCTTCTGAGGTTGATCAAGCTGGATTATTTTCAGTAAAATCACTGGAAAAACAGAGCTACAGCTATGTGTATTAAAATGCTGATAAAAATAGAAATCTCAATTTCCTAAAGAGGTTTTTAAAAAAAAAAAAATCCTGAATTGCACAGTTAGTTAAAAAAAAAAAAATCACTGTTTCTAAGCTTTTGATCTTTACACCATAAATCACAGCATCATCGAATGTGTTACCTTTCAGTGTGTAAAGCTTAACACACAGAATGTTGCTTACTACTACCCAGAATGAAATGCTTGCTAGTGAGAGTTGAATAAAAAAGTAGATTGTTGTCTGATTTAACTGAGAAAATATCTATGCTAAATAAAGATTTATCTTCGCCTTTTCTCTGGCAACTTTTCTTCTAGGAACACTCTTAACAGATTGATAGTATAAAATATGAAACTCTTCTTTGCAAATTTATCCCAAAGTTACTGCCAATAACACCTAAATATTATTCCAAGTTCAACAGGAATGTAGTCAAGAATTGCAAGTACATCAAACTAGTAGGGCATCTCTTTCTTTGGATACTTCACCTTCTTTCCTACATATTAGCAAAGATGAATGAAGAACAAGGTCAATCATTACACTCACATGTGGTAGTTTTCTGTCTTGTGTTTATTAATTCAGTACCATCTACAAAACCAGCATGCAATATCCAAAAGCTCTAGGTCTCTCAGATCTTACGGCGGATTCTTGCTGTCAAGCAAATACATCCTAATTGGTATCAATGGCTACAACAGGTGTGATCTATGGCAGGATTTTACATATTGAGCCTATACACAGAGTTTGCACCGAAAGGCATAAGGTGAAAAGAGAAAAAGGAGGTCCAGAGAAGAGTTTACACAGGTCCAAGCCTAGCAGCTTACAAACTGATGTTAAGAAAACCCAGAGTTATAATGGTAAATATTAAAACACTAAACAGGACTTTTGAAAGAAAATTAGATTTTCCTTGCTCTAGGGTATGAGTTATAACTATTGGCTGTTCTGACAAAACAGTAGAGAAGAGTAATTTCTGGAAAACAATTGTCTTCCTTTTTGCCAGAAGCTGATTCAGTGAGGCAATCGTTGCCTCTTTCAAACAGTGGATTTTCTGCGGTGTCCCGTTCCAAACACAGCATAGATTTTGGTTGGCAACATGCTGCTGATCGGGGAGAGCACCTAAAGGTATTTCAAGGAATAGGTAATCTCCTTCTTTATTCCCATCAGGCTGAGAGCTTTTCCAAACAGAGATGGTGTTTTGCAACATATCCAAGTAATACCTAGCATAGTCTGGGTTTTATGTTAACGAATACACATAACATACAAAGTAATGTGGCAAGGTATGAATGTTTAAGGATTCTTTTTTTCCTACAGTACTGTTTCAGAAAAAGCCTAACCCAGTAACTTGTGAACTAAATCCAACTGTAATAATTTGGAAAGTTTTTTAGGAAATAGTCTTCCAAATGACTGTGATTCTAGATCAGACACACACTAAAGTGCTCTGTTTTAAGACAGGTGTAATTCTTCAAGTTAATACTGAGATTTCGTGAGTGCTTCAGCCAGTGGTTGCAACCTGCTTTTGCCAAAGAGCATCTAATTGTTGACACAAAGAGAAATCAATGAAAATAGCAACCTCCACCTTCCAGAAATGGATTAATGTGCAGTGAGGAAAAGCCTTGTCTCCCTGGAATTTGACTTGCTCCAGGTTTCATTTTCTGTGTTTGCCTTCTGTCCTATCACCTGTGCTGTGTAAAAAGCAATAACTAGCTTTGACATTATCTCCACTGCTTATGTTTCTGTAAAATTACATTCTGCTTCTGGGTCTTTTTTCCCAGACTTTATCAATTAGGTTGTTCTTTTAACCTTCTTCCTTCCCTTCTGTCCTCTCTGATACCATTTCAGTTTTTGCTGATTGTTTCCTAATAAAATACTTTGGTGAATTTTAAATTTATATGCTGCAGACTTCACCCAGACTATACTACCTGCTAGATGATAACATGCCTGGGGATTATGTGTATATGTTCAACTTGGAATGTTAGGTTGTGTATTTTTTTTTAATGTGGAAAGATTGACCAAAAAGTCACATTTTTACTTCTATCAATTTTATCTTCCTCAGAAATCACCAAACAATTAAACCAAGAATTTAGTATAAGTGAAATATTATTTCATCTTTTCTTATTGTCATTAGTTGCCACGTAGATAAAATAAGAAAACTTCTGATTCTGAAAAGCAATGATCTACATAGTGATGGGAAAGGTACTTTGGAAAGAATATTTTATTTCTTTCCAAATAATTCAGTTTTGTAGAAATAGGAAATCCAGTTTTGGGAAATGGTCTCTATTTACATAGAGAAAAGATTCTGAAAAGATCTTAACTGTAGAATTGCCAGCATAGAGTTATTGTAATTAGTGCTTCCCACACCACATTCATGCCATCCTGTCATGGCCATTTGACAAATGCTGCTGATTTGGAAGCCTGAATAAGAAATATTGCTTTAGACTTTTAATGTAGGAGTTTAGCAGTTGTCTCACCCCATGTTTATTGGGAATCCATATATAATCTAAATACAATGTATATAAAATATATAAGGTGCTGTTTTTGCCATCTCTAAGAATGCTCGTTCCAATGAATTTAAATACTCTACAGTGCAATAGGATTGGCTATTTAATCACTGAAAGATCAGGGAGGTCCAGGAACAATAGTTAATGATTCATTAATGTTGAAAAAGTACGCACAGTTGCAAATGATAATTCATCTATTAGGACTAAATCAATGAGTCCGCTGTACATATATAGGCTGTTGTTTATTTGTTTCCACTAAGCAGTATTCATGAAGGCACAGCAGTTACAGACTGAAGTCAAATGCTGTTTTCCACTTGCTTGCGCTCGCTCTTGCCGTATCTCCCTCCCCCATGCAACAGCAGCCTCAGCATGTCTAACGTATTTTCAGTTCATGGTGAATCAGAGAGGGACAACCGAGTTCCAGACATTTTTAAAAATCACTGAATTTCAGATGCGAGGACTGACTGAGAAACTTTCTATTAGTTGCCACATATATTCTCTTTTCTTTGTGTACGTTGTTGGAAATTAGAACAACAAAATAATATTCATGTTATGACCAAAACCCACCCCAAACTGTTGTGCCGTACTAACCAAAGGCCCCACCAGAGCATGGTGACATGAAGAGAGAGCAAGAGACAAGACTTAGATCCCAACCGTGCTTTTGTGTATTTAAGGCCTGTGTATGGGTAGTTCATAGATAGAAGAAATGAGGGAATGTTTCACTTATGCTCATATAAATATGTTTAGGACACCTGAATCTTTTTCTCTTCAGAAGGACAGAAGTCAAATGCTTGGGATTTGACTGTCTTGGAGTGTCAGGGTTTCTCCTCCCTGAATTTCCTTGAATTTATAAGATTTGTTTTCCTACCTTCAACGGCTGTTGTCATTTTCCTACAAAGAGGCTCTCTCAAGCAAACTATCCTTTTAGCTAATTCATGACCAATTAACTCAAAATGTCTTTTGAAGTTTGTTTGTGAGTGAAGTTTTATGGACACTGACTGGATAAATGAAAAATGAAAATTATTCCTTTGAAGGCAGTGTTAAGTGTTGCTTATGAAACAACGGTATCTATGATAAATTAATAGAAACGAATCCCAAATATGAGTAAAGCAGTTTTGGTTATTTTGTTAAAATGGCTATTAGTAGAAATTGATTTGAGGTACTTACTCAGCTCTTACTATCTTGCTTGCTGTAAAGTATATTATTCTGGCCTTAATTGTGTCTTGCCATGTTTGTTATTGACATAGTCATGGCTAGACTTGGTTAGTAATCACAGCTTATTCTCGTTACTAAAAATAATTATACATTGTTAATTCATCTAGTATAGAAATCATCAAACAGAGTCTTGGTGAAATTTGAGTAGAAAATGGATGTCAAATCAAGTTAGATTAAAGAAGCAAGGTTCTGTAAGTGAACATAATAAATAGTATGTATTACATCACTGAAAGGTGTTTTAAGGAAAGTGGTCAATGTTAGATTATTGGGCTTGAAATAATAACAATAATAATGTGGTTGTTATTTTATATGTGATGCACAAGTAAACAAATATGTATAATCTAAAAGCACTTGGTTTTTGCCTTAATGGAGAAATGTGATTCCGAACGTACCCTAAATTGGTACCCATAACTGCAGCTATTGTCTTATTCTTAGGTAAGGAAGGTATTAGTATGTAGAGAGTAATAACCTCATAACAGGAAATGTTTTAATAATTCTAGTCATGAAAACATGTTAATTTTGTCTCTCAATTTCTGTTGGATAAAGCCCTATAAACATACATAGTCTCCATAATAGTTTTATAGTGAATGTCAGAGTTGTTTCACGAGGCCATAGCTGTATTGCTATATTATTACAGTCTCCTTTGACCGTTGTAGTGTATTCAGATGACCTAATTTTAGGTATTTGGAATGTAAATATATGCATGTGGGCAAGTTGCTTAGACCCTGCTTACGTGAATGTAGAGAAATACACTTCTAGAATACTGTCCACTTTCTACTGATGCTGTCACCCAAAAGAAAGCACTGAATTATGTTTTGCAAGACACTATTTCTTGCTGCAAGAGAGGGCATTTAGCAGACTGGGTTACAGATGTTTACATATTTAATGTTACAACAGTTTAACTCCACTTTCCATGTCAACAGATAAGAGGAACCCTAGTAAGCATGTTTATATTCTCTACCTGTGAAAGAGCACTTGTTCTAATTAAGCTATGTAGATAATCTGAAAAAAGATCTAGAAAAAAAAACCTTAAACCCTAAATTTTGATCGAACACTGAAACAAGTTGTTCACAGAGGTTGTGGAGTCTCTGTCCTTGTAGATACTCAAAAGCCATCTACACGTGGTCCTGAGAAACCAGCCTTAGGTGGCCCTGCCATAGCAGGTGGACTGAACAAGATGACCTCCAGAGTTCCCTTCTAACATCAACCATTCTATGATTTTGTGAAATTTTAATTAAAATACTCTTTATGTTATGTCTTCAAACAATTTACTGGTAGTCCAGAAAGCATCTCTCACCAGTAAGTCTTATTCTACTTGTCTCTTAGTCATTCTGAATGCAAGAACTGAATAGCTTTTTCTGAGATTTACCAATACATACTCACCTTCACGAAAAAAACCACAGCAGCTCTTTTCAATGAACAGATGACCCTTTTAAGAAATTATGATTAAGTAGGTAGAAATACGTATACATCTTAGTGTGGCCAGCAGGAGTAGGGAAGNAACATTAAGCCTGTAAATATTAAAGATACTTAATCCAACAAATTTCTTTGAAAATTAGGTGTGTGAGGTTTCCAGGGCTTTTGGTTTTGTACTAGATTGTATTTGTTTCTTTCCTTCTTCACTCTCCCTGCCTGTTTTTGCTAAATACAGAAGAGATTAAGAAAAAAAAAAAAAAGAGTTTTAAAAGAGTTTTCCAGGGAAATCAAGACTATGTCATATGTTACACTATGATGCATAACCTCCAATGCTCTTTATCAAAGCAGTGTTCAATCTGAGATAAAGATATTAATGCTTTTATGTAGAGGCACTGAACCTTGAAGTATTAGAATCTGAGCACAAAGAAAATTTGTCCTGGTACTTTCATTTCCTATTTGGGTTAATTCTTAAAGAACAAACTGTTCTTTATGATTTGAGCAGTCAATTTGATCTGAGTTTCCTGCAAGAATTGATAACTCGTATGTTGGCTTCCCTCTTCTCTAGATTAATGTTTAATTATAGTAAGAGTCATGTTCACATAAGTCCATTTCTTCTCTGCTCAAAAGCAGACCTGTAAAACTCTAATAGTTGCCCCAATTAGCAGAACATTGCCACTGGAATGAGAAGGATCTGAAAGAAAAGACAACATTAATTTAAATTACTTTTTTTTTTAATTATTTTGCTTTCCACAGCCATCCCTAGTTATTCAACCTGCAGATGTTCAGGACACCTCTTCAAGAACTCACTGCATGCTCAGGTCACCTCTGTGTGATTCCTGTCACGTAGTTATTTTGTTAATCGCATTGTTCTTCCTCTCACGCTGTGTTGAGGGATTGGGTGGGGTTTTTTGGTTTGTTTTATTACTTCATATGACACTATCAAGCACAGAATTGCAAAGATAAAACAAACATCAAGTTGAACTGAAAAGCCAAACAATGCTGAGCACTGACGTCAACACTTGTAGTGACAAACCACCATTTTCAAGTTATCACAAAGTACATATACAGTACTGATTGCAATCCATACACTACATAGTTACATATAGGAACAGATTCTAACACTCCCCAGGTTATTTTAGGCATGCTAGAAAATGATATGAGTTATCATGCCCAAACAGACCTTTTTTTTTTTTTTTTTTTCTAAATCCTAGCATTTCAGCCAACACTTAGATCAGGTTTCACTTTAAACTTGTTTGTATTAGGTAGATGTATTATTATATTATTACTTCCCTTTCCTGAATATAATTATTTTCCATAAATGAATCTTGTCTTGAAAGACAAAATGAATTGGGTAATATAGCTTGGGGAGAGAGCCTACTTAAGTTTTCCACGTGTCCATTACTAAAGATATGATATTCGTTTAAAAAAAAAAATAATCTTGATGCCCTGAGGAAGCTCAAGAATCAGATTAAGGGATAATGGATCATTATCGGGACTATATAAACAGCATTTGTATTGATTAATCCATGTTACAACTCTTTTAAAGAGCTAATAATTTTAGTGCCAAATAAAGAAGAGATTGCAGTTTCCAGTGAGGAAATGGCTGTAATTGCCATTTGGGTAGTGGATAAGAGATGATTATTAGACACCATCCATTATTATGATCCATCAGTGAAGCTGCTGACCACAGAGGCCACTATTATACAGATGAACACTAAATTGCAGAGCACGTGCTGGTCTCTGACACCCACTTCATGTGCTAAAATGACAATGAAAAAAAAGACTTACTAGTCAGTGTGCATTTCAGTATGAACCTACCTATTTTTGAGCATTCTTCTTGTCTCTTGACCACCTCTAATCACGACACACATAAACGAGGCAGGGATATTATTTCAGAAAGTTCTATTTATAATGCCACTATATGTCCAATCACATAGAAAAACTTAGTATTTAGTAATAATTTAATATTGCTTTCCAAAATCATAACGTATAGACACAAACACTAAAAATCTATTCTCACTGGCAGGTTTGACTTCTAAAGACGCTCGTGAGGAGACCTGATGCTTTGGTTCTAAAAAGCTTTTTTTCTTTCTGTAAGGCAGGTTTCCCTTTTGCATCTTTGTAGCTTCATGTCCTCATCGAACACAAAATTTAATCGGTCCCTCTTACCATGAAGAGACGAATTTGATTAGAATTTTTACTCCTCTGTGTTTGATATCTATATAAGACATTCCACTATAACCAGGAGTTATTAACAGAACATCTTTATTTTAACTGTAATTAAGGAAACAGAATCAAAATCTGGAAATTATTAATTTTTGAATTAAGTTCCAAGTTGATAGCTCAAATCCTTTTAATTTCATTAATCTTCATAACACCGTTTGTAGAAGAGTAAAACCAAAAGAGCATATATCTGCCATAACTATTAACTTTTAACATTTAATAATATTAAAAGTATTGTCTCATTTCTTCATTCTAACACAAATATGTGAAACTAAACACAGTTTGAAGGGTGCAGCATGTTAGACATTGAGTCAGCCATTTGTAACTGAATTTCTAATGGTAAATGGTGGGATTAGTGCAATTATTGGCAATTTACAGTTATCAAGCTAAAAGCATTCTTAAGTGGATCTAGCCAGTTCAGAGGTGATGGCTTCTTAAGGCAGCAAAAAGCTACTTGTTTAATCTTTATCCTTCCTGGTTTACTAGAGAACACTTTAAGTGCCCCATAACTTTGAATTCAATTATTTTAAAATTGTTTTTACAAGTTTCCATAAGGATTCCGTTACAGTTTAGCATTAATGAGGACTCATAATAAGCAGTTACCTGTAAAACACTTCCATCTGAGGCCTACTTCTGTATAGTGCATCTTGAGTGTAAAATTTTTTCCTACAGTAGCTATCATATGTCAGCCTACAACATGCATTATACTACTTGTATAAATGCAAAATTAGAATGCATAAGATTTTAAGAGATTATTCTGTAGTTCAATGAGCTGTTCTGGAAGCTAAAAGCAATTATCTAGATGATGCTGATTAGAATAACTATAAATAAGATGTGCTTACACAATTGCTGATAATAAAATGACCAACATAGAGGAGTCATTAAAATTTCAGATTCACTAAAAGATACAGCAAATTATTGTCCTTTTTACCCAACTTTTCCTCACCTTCCTGTGCAGTTAAAGAATTAGATATTTTGAGAGAGTAAGAAAACTAGTCTGGAGTTTAAACTGAAAGACAACATTTTAAAAAGATATACCATATTTTTGAATAAAGGACTTATTTTTTAATTGTGTCTATTTACTTTAGATTGCAAATTGCAAACATTTTGGTGGTTATTGTTCCCAGAAATACTTGTAAAAGGTATATTTTCAAAAATGACACCAGAACATAAAGCATTATGATATACCATTGAGTAACGGTATTAAAATAACAAGAGACCTAAGTATTCTGCAATGGAACTTAAATACGGATGTGACTTAATAGGTAACTTCACTTAGAGGGAATTTTTCTTTATACTTTATTTTGAGACGTACTTTTAAAAGCTTCATTGCTGTGAGGTTTCAATCACTGTCCTCTTCCCCTAGAAGATTATTGCATGGCATCTTTTTCACAGCATTCTCTCTGAATTTCTTTTTGTTGGATTTTTCTCATTACTAGTAGATTCAGATGCTTTAAATACTTTGTTGACATCCTTGCTATCTTATACTCTCCAAGGACTGCTATTGAAAAGTTACAATACCATTATAACCTCTAAATTATTGCTCAGTAGAGCTCTGTGTTCACTAGTTCTTTTAATCTTCCATTATAAGTAAAAATGTTGGTCACCTTTGTTACTCTGCTCTGAACTCAAACATTTTATTTATTTCTTTCTGGAATGTTAATCCCAGAACTGAATATTATTTTTAATGCACATTTCCACTAAACTAGATCAAGAAATCACTAGTAAAACCACTTGAAATCACTTCAGTTGCAGAAGCTTTGGTCTGAGCGTTCTCAGCAATCACTGAAGCCAAAGCAAAAATCCTTACTGTCTTGAAGTCTGCTACATCAAGCTGATGTCTATGATATAAAAGAAGGCTGAGGCACACAAAAGAGGATTGACTTGGATATTTATGATTTAACATAAATTTACTGTCTTTTAGCATTTAAGTACTTTCAGATGTATAAAATTCAGACTGACAACTAATATATAAATAGAAGGAAGGTTTTAAGATGCAGACTTCTGGAGAGTAATGGTCTGTTGCATTATTTTTTCCAGATAAACCATCACATAAAATGAGTAGCATTCCTATTCCACCAGTAAAAATTCAGTGGAGAATTTCCTGTAATCACAAAAGCAAGTTTGGTTCTGACTTTTTTGTTACTCTGACTTAAACATGACAAATGCTTCATTTGAAAACTGTCAGCCATATACAGCATCTTCCAGCTGAAAATGAAAGGGGAGAAAGAAAGAAAGAGAGAGAAAGAAGGAAAGAAGGAAAGAAGGAAAGAAGGAAAGAAGGAAAGAAAGAAAGAAAGAAAGAAAGAAAGAAAGAAAGAAAGAAAGAAAGAAAGAAAGAAAGAAAGAAAGTCACTCCTTTTTGTCATGCTATTCTTGCTAAAATAAAGCGGCAGATAGTCGTAAAACTGGAAGAAAAGTTGGTGATGTTTGTACCCAGTCAAGCACAGCTCTGGTTTCATCTGGATAATGAATCATTCACACATTCACAGTCAAGTTTGTACTTTCAGGCTTTAATCAACAGATTGACATTGTGTAGAGAAAATTGCCTATAATCAGGGCTATCCTAAGCTAAGGAATGGTATGTCAACGTGCCACAGCTCCAGAAATGTGTAGGTTTGTAGGATTCTACTAGTAGTTTTGGTGATGAGTAACCTATCACCCTCCCTTTCCTATTAACTGTCATGCAAGTGTCATCCATAGTAGCATCTTTATCTTGCTGTACAGGCACCAGTTAGATGGTTAAATTTAGTCTACAGATACGGTTTTTTTATCACTTGCTTAACAAGTTGTGCTAGTTTGCCACCAGTACATGACCTGTATTAGGGGCACTGTTACATTAATTTCAGGTTTTTGTTAGCACAGAAATTCCTGATGAGTTATGTTAATCTAAAGTCTGCATAGAAGAATATCATTTTATAAAGATAACAGAAAACTCAAAGCCCCAAGGAAATAAATCCTGATATAAATAAAAATTCAGAAACATGCACCTTGTTTTACTTGGTAAATTCTCTGGTGGGACAGACGTGACATTCATTGTTTCTTTCTTACACTGCATCTGTCCAAGGTTTCTGTGTTCACAAATGTGACCCAGTGGGTCACTTGCAAACGTCCTACAGTCCCCACTTGAACTAGACCTCCAGCTGACTTTGACGTGATAATTGCTAGAAGAGAGCCAGAGCTTGACATGGTGATTTACTTAGCTGTATACATATTTTACTGTGTGTTGTTTAAACTAGCACATTGAACTGTTTACAACACTTCACTAATATATTTGAAAAAGTAATTGGATAGTTCTAACTATGTAAAATTGCTTATACAAGTGTGACAATGTGGTACACTGCTGCTAAGCAGGTTTTAATCAACTCAACATTGGGTTCATTTGGTTACTAATCTCAGATGTCTATGCTTCATTTTTATATTATAGGAAGGAAGTTTCCATAAATATTCAAGACATACTAAGTAAAAGTAATTATTTAGGACTTAGCTGGGAAAGTAAGCAATAGAATGAAAATCCATATGAGCTGAAATAGAGATTTATTTTTTTCTTTAAACGTAATTCTTTGAGTGTAAGCTAGATTTACAAGTAAACTGTGGATCATCAACATTTGTATGAAAGAAATACAGTAGACTTGTTTACTTGGAGTATATGCGTGCTTCAAGAGTCACCTTGTACAAAAAAGATGAGCTTTAATTACCATAAAACATCTGTTCCTCTTATAAAATGGAAGTCAGCTTCTAACAAATCGTGGTTTTTCTCTTGCGTTCTTTTGATATGTTTACAGTTTTACAAATAAGTGTTTTCAGAAAAAGTTTTCAGAAACTTCTTTTTATTGGTGCAATCCATCTGCTCTGTGGGGTTTAGCTGAGGGGGGGTCAGTTTGCGACGGGACTTTGCTGCAGCGACCCCGGGTGGCAGGAAGCCTGTCAGCCCCCCGGGGCAGGGGTGGCCAGCCCAGCTGTGCTGCTTTAGGTTGGCCTGACCATGGTTGCTGTCCTCAGTTTCTTGAGCAGCACGTGAGGTTCTGGCTCCCCTGATGTGGCTATTCCCATTCCATTTTCCGTGGAAATAGGTGTTGCTGTACGGCACGCTTTTAAAACGGCCCCCGCATTGAGGGCCAGCTCTGGGTTTGCCACAGCTCTGGGTTGGCCACAGCCCTGCCTCCAGCCTCCCCTTCCCCTCACGTCGTGGGGCCATCAGGGCCCTGGGGGCAGTCCTGAGCCTGGCTGTCCCTGCCTGGCCTCCGCCACCTGCCCACGGCACAGGACCCTGTTTCAGCCCAGCCCGGCGCCCTCTCTCCCTGCCTCAGCGATGCTGTAGCGTGCTGGTCTTCAGCCCCGCTGATCCTGACCCCTGCCCGCAGGCTGACAAACCACCCCGTCCCCACGGCCCTGCCCGGCCATCCCAGGTGGTGGATGACCCTGGTGCTCCGCACCGGGCCTGATCCTCACCCCACCTGCCATGGGATAGCCCAGCCCAGCTTGTCCCCATGGAGGTGCCTGTGGATCATCACTCTGGGCTGCCCCTGGCTGCCATCATCCCCTGCAGACCCTGCTGCCTTCCTCAGGTACTGTAGCACAGGCCCTGCCCTGCAGCCATGTTATGGCTTCCGGCTCCCCTCCCTCTGGGAGCAGCTGGCCTGCACCGAGCACTGAAAGGAGTTTGCTTGCTCTGCATCTTCATATTTCCTCTTTTTAAAATACTATCATAAGGTCTTTTCAAAGTTAAAAACAAAATGAAAACTGCTTGAAAGGAAGTGAGAAACAAAAATAAGGTCTTTTCTCCCTTCCTGTGCAGAAAGAGTTTACGCAGCTCTGATTAGCAATAGCGAAGCCATTTGCAGTACCAGTTTGTTTTAACAGAGAATAAAGTTTAATTTAGCATGCCCTTATTCTTTTTTTGCTTTGTTTTATTTATTCCTCAAGGTGCCTTCCTGCAGCCAGCGGCGACGCAGTGTTACATTCCCATCCCGAGCAGCCCGAGGCAGAGGCTGATCTCCCACAGGGTGAGTCACGGCTCGCACAGCATTTTCTGGGGAGTTTTTCTCTTTTCTAGGGGCTCTGCTGCCACTTTGACAGTTTTGCTGCCTTTGCCTTTTGCTCTGTTCTTGCCTCCAGGATTTTTTTCATCTGGCATCATGGTAATTAAAGACAAGTGAGTCAAGTATTACCTTGGATGAGAGAAGATGAGAGAAGAGGAAAAAGAGGCTCAGACAACTCTTTTCTTTGTTCTCATCTTTCAAATAAGAAATTGCCGTATGGTTTCTACTCTTTTGCTGCTTGTTATATTCATAAATGTGACATCTATTAATTACATATTGCGTTCTAGGAGTTTTTCCCTTTTTAAAGCTATTCATATTTTCTTCTGTGTTTTGTTTGCAGTGTTACTTTTTGATTTCATAATTGCAGACTTGGATATTTTCATGGTTTTACATGAAGACTGGGATGAATATTTTTACCTGAAAGGTGTATAAGAGACATATTGTACATGACAAGTTCATTAACTATATTTGATCCCAGTAATGGAAGCTGAAGTTTCTCCATTAATGTTAATGGAAAAATAATGATTTATGCCAGCTGTGAAGATCCATTTGGTTACATTTGCTATAGGAGATCCATTTTTTTGGTGGAATGACAAGATCCTTTTTTCTGAATAATTTGAAAATATTTATTAGACTGGTTATTAATTCTTAATATATAAACATTTATATTTGGAGGATTATTCATAGTGAAGCTACTTCGTGACTACAGGGAGACTGCTTTTTCTACAGGCTTACAGTTTGTCTAGGTGTGTCTGGTTTAGGTCTACAATTGCTCCTATATTGGTTCAGTTTATCAAGAGGTGATGGATACCGTCAGGTTCAGGGTCAATCATTTACTGTGTATGTCCGGAGTGGTGCGCATGGAAAGGAGCTACAAAATTCTGGGTTTGTTTTGGACACTTTGAGAGCAGGGCTCAGCAAACATGAGCTTGCTTTTCTGTATGCCTCATTCCAGGACAGCTGTTTTTTGTTCTTGATGGAGATTTGACCTTTTACTGGTAACTCTAATCTTGTGTTGGTATACGTACCTGTAAAGATTAGCAACCTCAAATGAATAAAGCAATCCTTTGCTGTGGTGAATGTTGTGCTTTGCAATGACCTACTCCTCACAACTTAAAGTGATCCTTAGTGAAGGCTTCCAGGTGAAAGCATTTGCCTTCTTTATTACTTTTCTTCCATAGCTAAACCCATTACCACTGAAATTTCACAAAATGGCACGTCTGTCCAGGGTTCTGTTCCATGCAAACGAACAGCATAGGTTTTGCTGTCTGTGCTGTTTTAACACTTGATCTTTCATTTCTGCCTTTATAGTATGGTGTGACCTCTCTTCTGTGCTATATTGTGTCTGTCCTTGTGGACTCCTTTCGTTTCACTTTGGTGATATTTCACTTTAATTTCTTCTCAGTCTGTGTCTAGTCTCCTGCCTATTTCCAGTGGAATTCAGGTTTCTTATTTGCAGGCCAAGCGCTATTCAAACTATAAATTTCATTTCTTGTAGTATTTTCTACTAAGGTACTACATTTTGAGAGTTAGTTTTTGCTCCGACTTTGTACAGTTTTAATTTTTAGCCATTTGAAGAAATTATGTCAATGTTCAGACAGGCAAATTGCTAAGCATTTTCAGGCTTCATTTGAATCTATTGTAACAAACCTCTTTATCTGAGAAAACTGACTTAGAAAAGTAGAATTTCTTTAAGTGTGGAGTTTCCAAAGTGTACAAAACTCATATTTGTTTATGTACGGAGCAAAATTACTGGCTGTTCACAAAATTAAAGCACTTTAACAGTGATGCTGTAGTTCTGTAACAGTTATGCTACTAGTGCTCCCCATTTCTTCCCAAGTGTTTTTTTAAGCACAGATGATTAATTTAATGGTCAGATATGCTTTTTGTGTGAAAGAAAGAAAATAATACTGGTTTTCTTAGCATTCTTTTTCTTAATTAGTTTTGTACAACAATATCAAAAAACACAAAACAGTTAATCTTATCACTTGATTGTAATTCAAAATTTAAGAAAACGTATGCAAAAGGGCTGTCTTCTGAAGCTGTCTACTATTAACAGTTAATAAAATTACACTATAGGATTTATGAAATAATTTAATTATTAGAGGAATTGTGACACTTTAAAAATAAGAAATCTAGTAAAGCTTAGGCTTTATTAATACATAACTACCAATGGAGGACTCGGCAGCAGTGTGAATGTGCTTTTTAAATATGCACGAAGAGACTTGATAGTGAGAAAGGGTCAGTGGTATATGTGTACACAGGTATGGATGTTCTCTTCCCAAAAACAAAGAAGAGATTCAAGAGAATATATGTCATTATATCTTTAAACAGGCATTTTGTCAAATACTTCAAAAAAATAAATAGTTCTCTGGAGTCTGGAATTAGAAATAGAAAACAATATGCAGTTACAGGGACAGCTTTTTAAGAATATATGTATATATTAGTACATGCACACACGTATACCTGCAGAGTTGCTCTATATGGTAATTGGAAGGGAAACATTTATTTTGGCAGTCGGCAAATACTATTTCATTGGTCTTTACTTTCAATCAAGGAAAACCACACATTTACATGTGGAGTGAAAAACCTATACTGATAAGATATGAACACTTGTCTGTTTTTAATGGTTTACATTTACCTGCACCCTTAAGCTTCCTCTGATGGTCTCATTTTCTGCTTGAGTGAATCAATTATCAGTGGTCTTTCTGGGTTCTTCTTTTGTCTGCAGAGGCAAGTCATCTAGTTAGGGAACAAATGTATTGCTTTGGGATGAAATGACTACTTATATTGTGGAAGTACAATAAAAATCCTCAAATTCTCTATAGCAATTATTGCACTTAGACATTTTTGAAGATTATAATTCAATAAATAAACATGAACGGGAAAGAAATTTACCAATGCCCTTGTATTGGTAATTTCTTGTCTGATGAAAATACACAAGCAATAAAGTGTACTAAATTTTGTAATATTTTTTGCATTTCACATGGTGAATTCTTAATTTCTACTTTCATTTCAAAGAAGAACCAAGGGTGGGAAGGCCATGAAAGATTTTTTTTCCTAAAACATTTCAGATCCCTAAATAATGGCTTAGGTTCATCATCTGTATGACCAGAATGCTTTTTAGTATAGTCTGTCATGTAGTCTGTCTAGTGTGTTATACACATGCTCTTTAGCCGGAATGTGGGATTAAATTTAAACAGATATATTATTTCAGGAGGCATAATATGAATTCTACATAGAATATGTTTTTACTTCACTAATATGGTGACAGCATGGATTATAAAGCCTTTGAAATTAAACCTATTTCTCTTGATTAAACATTTTATATTCAAAATTAGATGTTGCTCCTTTCAAATAATGATATTTTAACTGATTTTATGTGTTTTTAGTATGAAAAGGTGAGATTCACCTCTCATGAAGGTGAGATTCTCCAGGATATATTAAATTAAAAAAAGAAAAGTCTTCTGTCTCCCCATTGGACAGTGTGTGATTACATAAAGAGAAGTGATTAATAAATTAATCTTACTGCGGAAGTTTTTCTGAGATAGCCTGGTTTCAGAAGATACTAAACATCTTGGTCCTCAGCAAGGACACAATGCATGTTTAAGTCTAAGCACTGTCACTAGCCTCCAAAGAACTAAAGGTTAAAAACTTAGATGTAAGAGAATGGTCATTAGTCTGCAGGATTTAAATCTTCTTAGAGGCTTTGTAAACTGCATGAGGTTTAACAAGGCCAAGTGCCAGGTCCTGCACTTCAGTCACAACAACCCCAGGCAACGCTACAGGCTTCGGGAAGAGTGGCTGGAAAGCTGCCTGGCAGAAAAGGATCTGGGGGTCCTGGTGGACAGCTGGCTGAACATGAGCCAGCAGTGTGCCCAGGTAGCCAAGAAGGCCAACGGCATCTTGGCCTGTATCAGGAATACTGTGGCCAGCAGGAGCAGGGAAGTGATTGTGCCCCTGTACACAGCGCTGGTGAGGCCACAGCTTGAGTACCGTGTTCAGTTTTGGGTGCCACAGTACAGGAGGGACATTGAGGTGCTGGAGCATGTCCAGAGAAGGGCAACAAAGCTGGTAAAAGGTCTGGAGAACATGTCTTATGAGGAGCGGCTGAAGGAATTGGGATTGTTTAGTCTGGAGAAGGTTGAGGGGAGACCTTCTTGCTCTCTACAACTACCTGAAAGGAGGCTGTAGTGAGATAGGAGCTGATCTCTTCTCCCAAGTAACTAGCGATAGGACAAGAGGAAACGGGTTCAAGTTGCACCAGGGGAAGTTTAGGCTGGACATTAGGAAAAAAATTTTTCACTGAAAGAGTTATCAAGCATTGGAACAGGCTGCCCAGGGAGGTGGTTGAGTCACCATCCCTAGATGTGTTTAAAAGTCGTGTAGATGTGGTGCTTGGAAACATGGTTTAGTGGCAGACGTGGTAGAGTAGGGTCAATGGTTGGACTGGATGATCTTAAAGGTCTTTTCCAACCTAAACGATGCTATGATTCTATGAACCGTGATTTAACATTGCTTACTGAGTCTCTGAATTTGGGGGTGATCCTTGGGTCCAGTTCAAGTCGGTGAGCTTCTACACATAGGTTGCATGGCTCACCAGTCTCAGCTGGTTTCCAGAAAAGGGCTTAATTCTGTCATCTACCTAATTTTACAAACTAAGGCTTAGGAAGGCTTAGATCTAGCAGCACAAATCAGTACAAAACAACACAATCACTTAGAACAGATTATTTTTTTTCCCTTAATGTATAGAACTTTGTATGCCTAAGAGTAAATCTGCAGCCTTCTAAAAGGGCATTTCCTTTCCTCTAGATATGTGTCTTAATGAAAATAACCTGTTGCTTTTAAAGAAAGGAGGCATGAACTTAAATACCTGCTTGAAGGATTGCTTAGATTTATTTTAGCTAGGTGTTCATCCATGATACATTATCTTTTTCCCATTAATGACTGAGATTTGCAATAAGCGACGTATAGTTCTTGGTTTACAGTGCCAGTTTGTGCACTTTTCATTGCATTTGAGAGACACTGTAAATGCAATCATTTTAAAAAATGGTTTTGCTGAGAACTGATTGCAGGTTCTACTGTTAATCATTACACTATTCTTTACTTTTTGTTCTTTTTAAAGTGTAAGTATTGCATTATAAAGCAGCTTATTTTACAGGGAGCAACCTTAGGTAATGATGAACTGTTTAAAACTATTCCAGAATCAACTGAATTAGGCATTGGGTAACTCCACACTTCTTTCTACCAGTGGATGCTGGTCCTGAGACCGGTAGATTCAAGGACCATAAAAATGTAGATGCTGGAGAGCAGAGATGGTGGGGTTGTTTGGCCATTTCATGTATTTACCATTATTAAACAACAAGAGAACATTAATTTTAGAGATGAAAGAAACTTTGGGGTAAGCAATATGAAGTTATGTCCTTGGAATTCTCATACCTGAAGTATATTCTCGAGGATAGGTATGAAAAAAGTTAATTCAATGGTCAGAGTGAGTCTAAATATTCAAAGATAGGCATTTATTAATTAGTTCTGAGGCCTGAGCTTAGCTGCAGTCCATATTTGTGCATATACTTTTAGTCTACAGCAAATGTGATATTAAATATATTCACCTACGAGATTTAAATTATCTTACCTCATATTTTATAATGCACGAGTAAATACAAAGCTTGTTATTATGGCTTAGCTTGTTAAGCTGCAGTAACATGACCTTTTTTCTAATTCTCAGAGTATCAATATCAAGATTTGATACTGTTTCACAGAATCATAGAATGGTTTGTGTTGGAAGGGACCTTAAAGACCATCTAGTTCCAACCCCTCTGCCATGGGCAGGGACACCTTCCACAAGACCAGGTTACTCAAAGCACCATCCAACCTGACCTTGGACACTTCCAGGGATGGGGCATCCACAACTTCCCTGGGCAACCTGTTCCAGTGTCTCACCACCCTCACAGTAAAGAATTTCTTCCTAATACCTAATCTCAATCTACCCTCCTTCAGGTGAAAACCGTTACCCCTCATCCTATCACTACACTCCCTGATAAAGAGTCCATCCCCATCTTTCCTGTAGGCCTCCTTCAGGTACTGGAAGGCTGCTATAAGGTCTCCCCGGAACTTCCTCTTCTCCAGACTGAACAACCCCAACTCTCTCAGCCGGTCTTCATAGCAGAGGGACTCCGGCCATCTGATCCTCTTCGTGGCCCTCCTCTGGACTCGCTCCAACAGGTCCATGTCCTTCGTGTGTTGGGGGCCCCAGCGCTGGACACAGTGTTCCAGGTGGGGTCTCACCAGAATGGAATACAGGGGGAGGATCACCTCCCTTGACCTGCTGGCCACGCTTCTTGGGATGCAGCCCAGGATACGGCTGGCTTTCTGGGCTGCAAGTGCACATTGCCAGCTCAGGTTGACCTTCTCATCCACCAACACCCCCAAGTCCCTCTCTTCAGGGCTGCTGTCGATTCATTCTCCGCCCAGCCTGTATTTGTGCTTGGGATTCCCCCAAACCACATGCAGGACCTTGCACCTGGCCTCGTTGAACCCCATAAGGTGCACATGGGCCCACCTCTCAAGCCTGTCCAGGTCCCTCTGCATGGCATCCCTTCCCTCCAGCGTGTTGACCGTACCACATAGCTTGGTGTCATTGGCAGACTTGCTGAGGGTGCACTCAGTCCCACTGTCCATGTTGCTGACAAAGATGTTAAACAGCGCCGGTCCCAGTACCGACCCCTGAGGAACACCATTCATCACTGGTTTCCACTTGGATATCGAGCTGTTGACCGCAACTCAAGAGCTTGATGAGGTTGACGAATTGACCACTCGGTGAATAAGGAATTAGCTGGATGGTCACACTCAAAGAGTGCTCCTATCTGTCTGTAGAGGGCCTCATCCACTTAGTCTTCCTGGTCAAGTAGCCTATAGGAGACCACCACTGTAATGTCACCTGTCCCTGCCCTCCCTTTAATCCTAACCCGTAAGCTCTCCGTTGGCTCCTCATCAATCCCCAGGCAGAGTTCCATGCACTCCAGCTGATCCTTGACATAGAAGGCAACACCCCCTCCTCGTCTCTCCTTCCTGTCCTTCCTAAAGAGCCTGTATCCTTCCATTCCAGCACTCCAGTCACAGGAACGTCTCTGTGATGCCAATAAGATCATAGGCCTGCAGGTGTGCGTATGTCTCTAACTTCTCTTGTTTTTTCCCCATGCTACGTGCATTTGCATAAAGGCATTTAAGTTGTGACCCTGATAAAGCTGACTTACTGGCTAGAGTGGTTGGAATTTCTTTCTGCTGCACTCCAGGTGCTCTCTTGCTGACCTGTGATCCTTCTCCAGGCTCTGGGCATCTATTGCTGGCACTGGCATCAAACCATGTGATGAATGCTGCCTAAATTGGCACCTCTTGCTTATTTGGATGAACTTTCAAGGTGTCCCTATGACAAATGTGGAGAATATGATAATATTTGTTTTACGATCCTTTAAACTAGCAGGACCCATTATACCTTCAACTTAGTGTTCCCTAAAAGTATCATTTGCAAGCATTATTTTCATGGCCACATAGTCTCTTACAAATCATATAAAGCAGTGTTAACTGCTGTGTTTTATACAGGCAAGCATATTTTTGGGAGATCAGTGAGTATCATCTCTTCTGAGTACCTGTCTACATTTTTATAGAGGCTTTATTTTCCATTTGGCACAGCCTTTTTTATTAGGTTAGTAATAACTATATTTACAAAATCATTAATTTTTTTAAAGACATAAATGTGTAGAACAAAGAGATTATAGCAAAATAATTAAATGCTTAAGTCAATTTTACTTTTCTGTTTTGAACTTTCTATCTTAAATTGTTTATAACAGACAATATTTTGAAACTGCAGTAGTTGATAGTAATAGGTGGAAAATATATTTTTTCTATTTTAATATGTATTGACAACTGATAGAAAAAATAGCCAATACATTTGAAAATGAGCGCTGCAGACCCTATGTAATAATTATATTAATGCAGAGATTTTGTAGTACCTTTTAAACATTGTCATATGCTTTTGTATGGTAGTTTAGCTAGAATCCCATTGTTCTTTTCTTTGTGAAAAATCTTGCAATCTGGTCTGGTTAAATTCACAAAGATTTCTCAAGTTTACAGCTGGGGTGTTGCAGCGTGCAAACCTGCATTATCGAATGCAGTGATATAGCCTGTACAAAGCTGTTACAAAGAGTCACTATGAACATTTCCAGATGCCTTGGTTTCATTTAAGAAGCTATGGAAATGCTCAGAGGTCTTGTTTATTTACCTGATGCATGGAACCTACTAAGACTTTAATCAGCTAATACTGAAATCTTTTACCAGAGGCACTAGTCCTCATTAATATAGCTAATTTCTCTTAAAGGTTGCCATTTATGTATTTTTCTGCCTAGATCTCTCTCTATGAAACTTGCCTTGAAAGAGAAATGCTTTGAACATTCTAGGTAGTTGCATGCTCTAAACAAAATATTTACAATGGAGTGCAAACATCTTTCTTTTTTTTTTCTTTCAAAAGAACTATTATGAGGAAAGTTTATTGTTGGAGCTCATCAAAGGGACAAGATTTCCAGCTCTTAAGCTGGCTGATACTTGCCAATGTTACAGGACAGGTTTTATTTTTACAAGTCTTAATGAGCTTCATGGGGTTATTCTGAAAAGCAAACAGACACAGAAAATGCATGCTGAACTCCCAACACCTGGACTTCAGAGCATTTCCTGTAGTTAAACTTCTAAATTCTGCAGTGGGTCAAGGTGCAGTTCAGAATGAAGTCAGTTTAGTAGGATTTAATGGGGAATGTGTTGAAGATAGGAATGTATCTAAGCACCAGGCCAGAACAATGACTGTGACAGGAAAAAAAAAAGGGAGGGTGAGAGGGTGGGAACTGAAGCAGGGGGACTTGATTGCAAAATATAACAATGATTTATAAATCTACTTTTGGCACACAAAGTAGAAGCAAGAGGAAAGAAGAAATATGGTTACTTTTTGATCTATCTTTTTCAAAGTTCACAATCCCATGGTGTGGATAGTGTGGAAAGACCTGGTTAGTAAGATGACAGCATTTCAGTTAGGTAAAGCCATTCGGGAAGAGTGAAGGCAAAGTCTACAATTATTTATTCTATTTATGTTCATGCATTAGAGGCAGTCAGACAGTTCCAGTCCTTCAAAATGCTGACTGACTTATCAAAGTAGTTTGGAGAAATGAAAAGCTGTTCTAAAAGACTATCTTGAGAATTAACTGGCCAGGGATCCTATTCACTCTGAAAACTTCAGAAAGATTATGCCCTGCTGAGCTTTCAGTTATGTACAAATCCTGGGGACCTAAAACATAGCAAGTGGCAAATTTAAAACTTAAGATTCCTTAAGAGGTAAACAGAAAAGCTGTTTCTGGAAAAATAACAGATAAGCATCAACGGAGATCACCTGGATATTCAAACACGTTGGCACTGTCCTGCACGGCATCCTTGTCTCTAAATTGGAGAGACATGGATTTGACGAATGGACCACTCGGTGGATAAGGAATTAGCTGAATGGTCACACTCAAAGAGTTGTGGTCAACAGCTCGATATCCAAGTGGAAACCAGTGATGAATGGTGTTCCTCAGGGGTCGGTACTGGGACCGGCGCTGTTTAACATCTTTGTCAGCAACATGGACAGTGGGACTGAGTGCACCCTCAGCAAGTCTGCCAATGACACCAAGCTATGTGGTACGGTCAACACGCTGGAGGGAAGGGATGCCATGCAGAGGGACCTGGACAGGCTTGAGAGGTGGGCCCATG
>VYXH01003573.1:294282-305924 GCA_013397275.1 Burhinus bistriatus
GCTTTGAGTAACCTGGTCTTGTGGAAGGTGTCCCTGCCCATGGCAGAGGGGTTGGAACTAGATGGTCTTTAAGGTCCCTTCAAACCCAAACCATTCTGTGATTCTTTGTTGCTCAGGCAAAGTCTGCAGATGGAGAGGCTAAGAACCAGCTTTAAGAGTCTTCAGAAAAATTGGAGAAATGAAGCTTCAGAAGTACCATCTTTTGCACAAGAAATCTTCAATATGACTGAAACCATGGAGGAATAGTAATCTTCAGAGCTTAACTTTTAAACATTTGGAAAAGGGTCAGTTAGATAGCATGAAGAATGGAAAAGTGGAACCTGAGAAAAACAGATGTCCACAGTCAGCCATTTGCAATTTTAATGAGAAAGTATCACCACCTACTTCTCTGCCCATTTTTAAAAAGCCAATGCCACAGAAAATCAAGAAAACATTAAAAAAGTTTTCACAATTTCCTTAGTCCTCTCCTGCTCAGCAAAAGGAAATGCTGGTCAGATTTAATTCATACTAAGAGAAGAACTATTTCTAATGAAGATGGAGGTGTGAATCTTGTTCAGTTATGCTGGAAAGAAAATTAAATCATCAAAAACTATTTTCTTAGGGGCATCTTTTCTATAAATTTTGCGAAGCATTATGTTTAAAATAGGTTTATTTTACATTAAAATAACATTCTTCTCTGCTAAGGCAAAAAAATCATCAGTGCCACTGTTCTTAGATTTTTATGTATTAATACATAAAACTTCAAATGTCATGAATTTTTCAAGAAGACTAAAGAGTACCTCCAAAATTATAGCAGCATTTTTATGGCACTGGGGAAAAGATTGTCGCAGTATGGCTCTGATAAACCTGTCTTTCAGGTCAATGATCCATGAACTAGGAAGGATTTCCAAATAAGCCAATGAGTGCTTCAAAGGAGCTTTTTGTCTATTGTGTCAACAAGCACATTGGAAATAATATTGCAGTTTTTAATATGACACATTGCATTGAACTGCATGATTTTTGTGGCAAACCTGGAGTTAGTCTGATCTTTGACAATGGTAGCTTAAGCAATATTTTATTTTCTACTCTGGCTAGCCGACAGCTTTAGCTGCCTAGCTGCAAATGCAAAAGTGAAGCTCAAAGTCAAATTAGAGAGTTTTACAGGATCAATTTAAAATTGTAAAGAAATTGAGAATGTTAAAATTCAAGACCAAATCTCTACACAACACCATTTTGTACTTTTATCTTTAGTTTGAATAATTGTGCTCCTTTAATTTTGATTTGAACAAAAGTTGTAGTGTAAAATCTGAATTAAAATGTGTGATACCTGTCCAATACCTCAACATGTTATAAAATACGTCCTGAAAAAGTAACAACTCGGTAGCTTGCTTTATAACCTCATGTCTGTGGGATGACCATGGCTGATCTGGAAGCTAGGGCCATTCTCATTTATGGTGTGACACTACAACCTAATCTTGCAGTGACACCTTTGTATTGGCAAGGCACTGGACAATTTGGTTTTATTCATAAACTTCCACTTTTCAACATATTCTAATAGTTCCAGAGCTGTTGGAAGACATTAATAAGGCACTATCTTCAAGATCTGTGGATGAGATCCACATTTTGATGGATGCATTTTCTGGCCTTGAGTTTGATCTACCAAACTATTAAAAAAAAAAAAAAATCCCAACCCAAACCCCACCAGAATGAAAGCTAAGAGCTAGCTATACTATACTGATTCTCCGATGTGTTTTTCATATCATCAGCAGCTCTTTTGGGACATATGACTATGGAAATTAGAAATTACTATCCAAACAGCAATTTGGGAATCATTTATTGAAAAGAGTGTTCTCTTTGAGGAAAAGATAGGGAGGGGCAGAGGGATTAGGTTGTATGAATCCAGATTAATGACCAGAGCTTGAAATACTGAAGTGCTGAACTGAGATCTAATGACTGAAAGTGGATGTAAATTGTATCAGCGTTAATGAACCAAAGAGAAAGTGAAACATATTAGGGTAAAAACAGTGTGTGTGATCTTTTGTTTTAATAAAACCCTATTTTTACAACTTTTTCTGCCTTCAGAATCCTTGCTATTCATAAAAGCACTTGATGGTTCTAATTGTTTAAAATCTCATCAAAGCTTCCTATATCAATGGGAATGTTCACTCTTCCTGGATATGATTTAATGATTTAATCACAGTGGTTTCTTACTGTGAACCCTGCTAATGGGGATCCTACACAGATTACGTAAATTGTATTCACTCAAGTAATGTAAATGGTGAAGCACTTAATTCTATTTTTTTTTCCTCGATTTAATTGAAATTGAACCATTTAAATAGAGCAATTAGAGAGCTCTCTGGCAGCCCAAGAATAGTTAAGATTATCTTATTTTATTGTGATTGCTTTTAGAGACAGTAATGTAGACAACCAGTTTGGAAGTATTTCTTATATTATGCTGATTATTAGTACCATGTAAAATACACATATACATTCATGAACTACATTTCTTACAAATTCCATCCTGTGCCCTCTTTTGGGGCTGATGTTTTCTGTGAACTTTTTTACTTTCTGTGTGCTTTTGGTATTGTTGCTGCTTAGAATAAGCAGATTTTACCCTGCCACCTTTCTTGCCTTTCATCCTGAAGCAGTTTATGATGATGCCAGGTGAGTATTCCGAACATGTGCATGGTATTGTTGCCTGTCACACAGGCTGTTTGGCATGAAGGCTTTCTGTGTTCTGCTTCTCCTGTTAGTAGGCTATTTAAAGTGCGCTGGAGTCACATTTATTAAAGCTTTTGAGGCTAAGCTTACGTGAAGAATGCTTGCTGTATTTTCTAACAATTTACTGTAAAGGAAGCACACATGGCATTGTGGCTCTGCTTGCACAGTCTATTAATTTCTAGCAGACTTGTTAGCAATCTAGCTAATGCAGGGATCTTAAAAACGCCTGATTACAAGCTCTAGTTTATAAATACAGAAGGTTTTCCTCAGTAACATGCATGTTTAAGCATACACCATTGTAATAATAGGTGTCTAGATACAGTTACAGTATGTTTTATTGATATTTCCATCAGCTGGTTCCTTTCTCTTTTGAATCTCCTTTATAGGTGTATCTGTTTAGATTCTAAGGTTGTGCATCCAGGATAGTCTGTAAAAAGAGTCAGGATTTGGGCTGTTCTGAAGTTCACAGAGTTCATTCAGCCTAATTTTCAAAAGAAATTAAATTTTTTATCAAATATCTATTTCTCCAAGGCAGTTTGATCCTCAGTTCTTGATCCTGCTGATGGGGCTGGCAGGAATTGGTGTGGCCAACGGAGATTATCTTCCAATTTCACTTCCATTAACATTTTCAACTAATTTTTAAGATATGTCTCGGTAGTACATCTCTACAAACAAGAGAAGAGATGGTGACAGCTTATTCTAGGGAAAAAGATTTCTAATGGTTCAGCTACTTCCCCGCCCCCTTTTTTTTTTCTTCACCCATTTGCAATACGTGTCTATTTGTTAAAGTGAGTTATATCTGAATATTCTACTTTGAAATATAACTGTGACTGAACATATCAGGGTATGCTAACTGGGAAAATCAATGTATCATCTGGTGTAAAACTATTTATGACAAAACATATGACTGTAAGCCTTCCAGGAATCTAATCATCTGTCTCACATACGTGTTCATGCACACAAAACCACTCACATTCCCCTCTGCGCTAGCAAATTTTTAGACTTCATTGAACACGCCTGCATTAGTGTTTCCCTTTGGATCAGGAGGGCGGTTCTGAAATGAATGGGGATTCTTACCTTGCCAGCTGGGGCTTTTACCTTACCCTGGTTTACGGAGCAGTCTCACAGCGGTGCGTGACCTGAGCTCCCTTCAGATAAACTGGGAGTTGTGCCCCATAAAATGCACAGTGTGGGCTTGTCCTACTTGCAAGTCAGGTTTGGATCATACTGGTGTAACAGACTAAGCTGGATAATTTGGATACCTCAGGATTGGGCAGCTTCAGGTCATCACACTAACTTTTGATCATTAGATAAAAATATGAAATACTTGAGATATTTTGACTACAAAGGACTTTCGTTACGGAATTCTTATAGTATTTCTGTAGTTAGAATTGTCTAAATTCTATATGCTTTTTTGGAACAGGTAATTATAGTTTTGCAAATTATTCCTCATAAAAACCTTAGAGTATGAACAAGGCAGCTGAGGATTCTAATTTTAATTTCTTCAGGTTAGTTCCCCATTTGTTGGAGGAAAACAAGAGAAGCAACCTTCTACAAATATCTAGAGATATTTCACAAAAAGCATTTCTTCTAAGTCTTGGTAATCAAGTCTTTGTATGTGTTTAAACAGATCTAAAATTTACAATATACTTTTTTTTTCTTAATTCAGTCTGTCCATTAATATAACTTACGTTGACCTCCGAAATGCAAGTTGCATCAGAAACCAGTTTCCTGTACAAACTAATATCTGAGATTTAGAGTTAATATATCCATTCTCCTTGAAGGTTTATAAGTAAGTAGTTTGAGTCTTATCATGAAAATGATTGCTAAGTTGCAGAACTATAGGAGGTTTTAGAAACGTCTATGAAAGCCGGTGTATGTTAAGCTATGGTAGTGTATTCTCATAGGTTGTATATTGAGCAGATTTACTCTGATTTGTATACTCAAGTTTGCAATTTTACGAATGTGTATTTCATAGATGTAATTGATATTTTCTATCATTTCTGCATTAAATTAGATGTCCTCTTTTGGCAATCTTAAAAGAATTAAGTTGCATCTGTAAGACAGATAAATTGTAGGTGTAACTAGTTGCTCAATCACTGTGATTTAAAATTTAAAGTTCATTGGGGCACTACATCTTGAACATCCTCTTCTAGTTTCACGTTAAATGGTCAAGCCTGAAGGCAAAGATGTTAAATTAACACAAATGTTGATTATTTCATCTTCTATACTGGATATCATTAAAATTGTGTTGATTGGGTTAGAAAATTTGTGTTTACCCAGTAAAATAATTTGCAGAGCACCTAACCTTTAGCTATTAACAGAAAGACCAATGACCATTAAAATTCAAGTTGTTGGGGTATTTTTTGGTTTGTTTGGATTTTTTGGTTTATTTTTGTTTTGTTTTTTTAAATATTGAGACCTTAAAATACAATCAAGGGAGTTCTAGAAATTTAATGCCTTCATACTGAAAAGAGAGCTGAATCTCAACAGCTTTCTGTATGATCATCTGCTAGACAGGAGAATTAAGACATCAGCAAATGCCAAGGCTGTTTTCCATGAGTTGTTTCCTATTTGTCATTATTTTTTTTATTTCTTAAATGCTTATATTATATTTGCCATTCTTCATGTTTTAAAGAAAGATCCTATTTAACACCATCAGCAGCCTATGTAAAATTCTTGGAAAAATAGAGATAACAACGATGCAGTGTCCTGGCTGGGATAGGGTTCGTTTTCACAAGAAACTGGGACGGGACACAGCAAGGACTGCTACCCCAAACTACCCAAAGGGATATTTAATAAAATGTGACATTATGCTTACTATATAGCTGGGGGAGCTGGCCAGGGGGCCGGGAATCACCACTTGGGAGTGGGCTGGGTGTTTTGGGTTCTAGTGGGAGAGTGGTTAAAATTGTGCATTAATCCTTTATCAGGATTATAGTTGTTGTTTTTCTTTTCCTTTGCTGTTCTGTTAAACTGCCTTTATCCCAGCCCACGAGTTTTGCCTTTTTCTTCCCATTCTCTGTCTCATCCTGACGGGGGTGAAAGGTGTGCGAGTGGCTGCATGGTTCTTTGTTGCCTGCTGGGGCTAAACCACGACATGAAGTTAAACACAAAAAAATACATCATACTTCTTTACTTTGAGGGTAACAGAACACTGGAACAGGCAGCCCAGAGAGGTTGTGGAGTCTCCTTCTCTGGAGATAATTCAAAGCCCACCTGGATGCATTCCTGGCCAACCTGCTCTCGGTGAACCTGCTTTGGCAGAGGGGTTGGATTAGATAATCTCCAAAGATCCTTTCCAACCCCTACCATTCTGTGATTCTGTGATTACCCTTTCTGGTTTCACCATCTACAACATAGAAATTGAGGAAATTCATAATAGATTTGAGATAACATTATAAATATCTCAAAAGGAGGAAAGTAGAGAGACTTTATAAATTTCCTCTTGTGAATTAAAATTTTATCAAATAGAATCATAGAATCATAGCATCGTTTAGGTTGGAAAAGACCTTTAAGATCATCCAGTCCAACCATTGACCCTACTCTACCACGTCTGCCACTAAACCATGTTTCCAAGCACCACATCTACACGACTTTTAAACACATCTAGGGATGGTGACTCAACCACCTCCCTGGGCAGCCTGTTCCAATGCTTGATAACTCTTTTCAGTGAAAAATTTTTTCCTAATGTCCAGCCTAAACCTTCCCTGGCACAACTTGAAACCATTTCCTCTTGTCCTATCGCTAGTTACTTGGGAGAAGAGATCAGCTCCCATCTCACTACAGCCTCCTTTCAGGTAGTTGTAGAGAGCAAGAAGGTCTCCCCTCAACCTTCTCCAGACTAAACAATCCCAATTCCTTCAGCCGCTCCTCATAAGACATGTTCTCCGTAAGAGCAGCCTGGATCTTAGGATACATGGGCACAGTCTTGTGTCTTTTCTCACCATGAACAACAAATCTGTAGTTGTAATGTCCTCATCACCACTTAGTCCCTTTCCGCCAAAATAAAATTTACTATTCTAAGTAATGATATTCCTCAGCTATTTTCATCACGTTTTACATTGATAGATGAAGCTAAAATTTTTCTCAGCTCCGTCTAATCCTTCCAAATATATTCTAAAGTTCTTCTAGATGTAGTAAGTCCAACAAGGATTGTGCCATAGCTGTCCTCATATGCTTTTTTTTGAGTCTCAGGAGTCAGATGTGTGCCAAGATGATCTATGAAACGTGCATAAAGGGAACAATTTTGTTTCAGGATCCCCATCACTTTGATAGTCCAGGACAAAGGATAACCTGTACTACACCAAGTAGTTGATACCTTGGTCCATTGGCTTAACAGCTGTCCTCTTGGACTAATGTCAGAGAGCAGACCATTAAAATCAGGAACCTGACAGACACACAGGAGAGTTTGCACCTCAAAGTAAAGGTTGCAAAAAAGACACAGAACCTGTTTCTATCATAGCTTAAATGTGAACTGAACATTTCTTTAACTGAAAATAATATTGCCATATAAAACCCATAACTAAGAGCCATGTAGAATGCCTTAAATGATCAAGAAAAAAAAAGGGACTTGAACTGTGCATCCAATCTCACTTAGCAAACGGTTGTGTGAATTTCGTAGGTACTTCTGAGTCCCCATTCCCACAGAGAGACGTTGGTACAAAGATTAATTACTGATCTGACAATAACTTTCGTCCATGTGCTGTAGCAATCTGTTCTCTGCCTTCTCTCTTTTTTTTTTTTCTCCTGTTTTATCTGTCAGATTGCCTGACTGTACCTTTTTCTCTCATGCCTAACATGCTGAATGAGGGAAGTTTTTGTTTTAACTTTTGGTTCATTAAGACCTTGGTGAAGATCAGTAGATTAAGTGACCTGCTTGATTGCAAAGGGGTTTTTTTTGTCCCTGTTTGTTACATCTGCCTGTATTTCTCTGCTCCTGGTTGGTTATATCAATGGAAATATTTCAGAAAGAATTCCTGAATATTTAAAAATAGATTATCTTTCCACTTCCCAGTTCTTGCAGTTTATCAGAATGGTTTAAGACTGGTTTAATACTCCCCTGCCCCATGCCATAAATCTACTCTGTCCTTTGTTCTTGGCACTTGGTTTGGGATTCAAGCATACTGATGCACCTAGTGCTGCCAAGGTGAAAACGAACAATAAGATCCCCATCCCCACAGAGGGTTCTCCAGTTCCTTCTCTGGTCTTCTGAGTGTAGAAAACGTAAAATTATCATTAGCAAAATTCTTACATACAAACCATTCACAGAAGAATGCATTTTTGCGTGGCCTTTTCACTGTGATATATCCAGGCTATATCCATGTTGAAGCGCCTTATATCAGAATTTAAATAACCAACAGCAGGACAATCCATATTAGGTCCTTTAATGTCCATCAGTGTAGCAATGATGGTAGATATCTGCTGCTGGTGGTGCCGGTTATAATTTCCCCACTGATCTCAAAAATACAAGGTCAGGATCAGTGTGAAGCATATGCAGCTGAAAACTCACAAAAGAGAAAAGAAACTACATTCTTTGAGCCAGCAGTATTTAAATCAATGTAATGCTGTTTTAGCACATACACTCTGTCTTCTTTCATAGACTTCTGACCTGGATCCCTCCTGCTTGCATGGAGAATGTTAAATTTACTTTACTTCAAAGACATAGGCTTTATTCTGAACAGAAAGAGAGAAGGTGGGAAAAGGCAGAAGAAAGATCAGTAAATATTGTGTTTACCATATTAAAGAAGAAACAAAACCCTGCAACATTATTCTTATCAGGTACTCCAGGCTATGTTTAATTCTCTGTCCTAAAGCTGTGCCATGTTGTAACTCAGTAATGTTGTTTTCATAATCTTCAGAGAATGAATGCTCACATTTTTATTAAATGTGAAATTAAATCAATGGCACCTTCTTTCTTTTTGAAATTCCTTTATGGATAGCTGTCAACCTACTTGTACAACAAAAATGATTCCTTGTTTAAACAGACATCTGGGGTGAATTTGGCTATACTGCATGGTATTTCTGTGTCGCAGAAAATTCTGAAAAGCATAATAAATGCATTATGTTACAAACATCAAAGTTACAGCGCTTTTGTTTTCACCATGGACAGGTATCCATGTGTTAAGTATCTGCTAAAGTCATCTCCAATCAAACTGTCTTCTAATTCTTTAGAAAGCTTTCACACGACATAGAAAACTAGGGGAGTGACACACCACAATAGTACAGGGTGTTTGTGGGGTGTTNAGGACCTCAAAAGTGTACAAGACAGAGTTGCGTATTTCAGGTAAATGTTGGATAAGCTTGTTCCCAGAGCAGCAAGAAAAGAAGTAGAAGAGATGAATTTGGAAGTTAGCTTACCTTGTGGAAAATCTAGAAGACAAAAACAAAGGGCTCAGTTTTCAACTTTTTTTATGATACTTTTTTTTAAAGAATGGGCTACATAAATACAAGTAGAAAATTAGCATTTTCTTCCACACCAAAAAATCTGAGGCTTGCTGTAGAGGTTAAATATGAGACATGCTTCTACAGAGTCTCTGAATTTCGCAGTAGAATGTGAAGAGGTTTATATGACTATTGAGGTGTATCCAGCAGAGTGGAAGGGTCACCATTTAGAGGTAATGTGACCTGGCCATCTCTGGAGTATAATGTCTGTGTTGGATACTATACTTTAAAATGAATATGGGTCAGTCTGGGAGAACCAAGAGAAGAACCACAAAGAATGACCAGAGATCTAGAAAATATGACTTTTGTAGAGGTTAGAATGCATTGAACTGAATGCATTTCTAATTGAGTAAAGGAAGAAACAATCATCAAATATGCAAGAAGGAAATAAACTATTTTGTACAGTGGATTGGAGAAGAATTACACTGTAAAAAGGAAATTTACGCTAGACGTTGTGAATAAAAGCATTGTACTGGTAAGGACAGTTAGACCTGGAATGGACTAGAAAAAAATTCTCTCCTTGAACACTTTCATATCTTAATCCTGTATGACAAAGCTGTGTGAACATGTACGCTGTGATCATTTTACACAGCTCAAAGTCTCTCATCTGCATCCAGTTAAGGTAGAATTCACCTCATCTAGCAGTACACATTGCACTATTGAAGCTGATTTATCTTGAATGGAGGTAAAAACTTAAATTGAAACAAACACTTAAGAGCTGTGCGGTAGAGTTTTTAAAAAGTCAAGGTTCACCAGCACAAAAGTCTACATTTTGTCAGAGGAATTCCCTTAGCATTTTGCATGAATCTTAGACTTTGCCTAGTAACATCTGGAAATGCACAAGCTATGAAATTCATGCCAATGTCTTTCACTGATCAACCATTAATGTGCACTGTCTGTGTAAATTCTAAGCAGACAGATTTCAAATAAGCATTAATATATGTTAGAAGCTGCTTTTAGAAATATCTGTTGCTGTGACAGGAAGAAAGTAAATGACAAAAGCACTGAAGAAGATTCAGCCGTTACTTATGCTGTAATTTGAGCTTAAATGTGTGATGAGAAATGATTCAGAGGATTCGCTCTTCTTGTGCTGCAATATGTGTGTGCAGTTTGAAGTGATAAAATTTGCAAAGGAGTATACTAGAGATACCAGGGAGTAGTTCAGAATTTACATCAAAGTCAGTAGTCAGCAGGCCAGGCTGGTCTGTCTATAGTTTGTGGTAGGTCATTGGTAGCTTACTTGTCATATATCACCCTTTTATTAAAATGTAGTTGTGTATGAGTATGGATTGTCAGCCAACTATGGGCTGTTATAAACATCTCCATCTTTGAGAATACTGCAGATAATAAAAAATCATTTCTTTTGTTTAACTTTCCAGTGTTTTACAGGGACAAGGAAACAGTTACGTTTCATCAGCAGCTTTGTAAGAATTCTTTTAAAGAGAATCCTCCCAAAGCCATTTGTCTTTCATGGAAATGTTGTTGATAACAGCATGTTCAGAAGGTCCTTTCCGCAGTATGGAAATCTAAAACACAACAGGAGAGATCTTGTTCCTCTTTTATATGAAAGAGACACAAACAATAAAGTTCATTACTGTGGGATGTAGGTCGTCTCTTGGAAAACATTAATTCCTAGATTCTTCATAAGTATAAATATTATTCACAGTGAATCCTTTCCTTGTTGTGTATTTCAAGCCTGCTCTGTCTGGTTTATCTGATCTGTGCCTATAAATTCTGAGTACCACTAGCAACTGAAATGTCTATTTTCCATACCACAAGGTACAGGAAAACTAACATCAACCCATTGAGTGTTCCCTGTTCCCACTAACTAAAACTCTTAAAGCATATTCCTAATGACATGTCAGAATTCATAGTCTTTTTTTTTAGGAAAAAGAAATCTGAAAGGAAATACTGGCAGTTTATTTGCAAAGTGGCATTTAAACACTCGGTGTCCCTGTGTGCTCTTTCAAATATTAAAGAAGTTCCATGGTAAACCAGCAAGCCAAGCTGAGCACTGACATTCTGTTTTGCATTATTGTTTTTAAGTAATTTCCTATATTGAAGATGTACTGTAATTCCCTACCCTATTACCCACTTGTGAATTTGCCTGTAAAGTAATATAATCAAAGAAATAAATATACGCAGATGAGCTTGTTTGTGAAAAACTAAATAGACTACTTTAAAAGATCACTTGAAAATTCAGATAACCTTCGATTCTGGCCAGAAATGTAACTAAAAGATGAGAGAATTTCCTTTTGAATTGTTTTTCATTGCTAATGCTGAAAGAAAGAGGGTTCTTTCTACATCAGAAAGTGAAAAATGTGATATTTGGAAAGAGGTTAGGTTTAAAAATAGGCATGAGACCTTAAGGAAAGGGGAGTGCTTGCTCTGTAACCTAGAAACTAATTCCCTAAAGAGGCATCCACTACAGCAAGACCTGAAAAGAAAATTTTAAAAATCCAGGGAAATAACCAGAATAAATCTTAAAAAAAAAAAAA
>VYXH01003573.1:305956-351929 GCA_013397275.1 Burhinus bistriatus
AAAAAAAAAAAAAAAAAAAAAAGTCATTACAAATGAAGTAGTAATCACAGGCAGTGACTTTGGTCTCTAGCTCTTACTCATGTGGTCCTTTGTAGTAAGGCATTCTGTTTGGAGGTAATTTTTTCATAATTGAAAATAACTCTCTGAAAAATGTAGGAAACGGTTTATAAATGCTTAACATACAACTAAATTCTTTGTGTACTGGAATTTCATGGTAAGAATTCTAACTGTATGGTTCTGGGTCTTTCTACACACAGGAAAATAGAAAATATCTTGCTACCATTCTTTATTTAAAACGTTACAGAGGGCATATGATTTTAGTTAGCAATGCAAAAATCAGATCATCCCTTCCTGTGCTTCCAGTAATGCCAAAGGGAGTTTGGTATGTAGAATTTGTCAGTAAAATTTGGCTGGTGTATCTGGCACTTTCAAGGATGTACAGCAGTGTAATGAAGTGAAGAAACCCTCCTTTCCCTTGCACAGCATGTGTAGTGGCCAACTCAAACTTGCAATCTGTGCACTCGCCTCTGAGTGAATGAAGGCTGTTGACAGATGATGCTGAGAAAGTAAGTGTTTAGTGCCTCTTTTCTTGCATCAACCTTTACTAAAAAGTAAACTGAACAGAAGAAAGTAGAGGAGGGAAAAAAACAACAATGAGAAAGCCTTTCAATCTTGATCAAGGAAAGAACAAAAAACAGAGAGTACTTAACTGCTCTTAAATCAGGTGAGCCTGAGGAACTTCATCTGTGGATACTTCAGATCTGCAGCTGTGGTTTTTGAGAATATTTGGAGGATTAGCAAGGGGTCAGAAAAATGAAGAATACATCTGATACCTACCTCTAAATAGGGGAAAAAGGATGAAGTGAGTGGCTGTCTACTGCTCGGTTTAATTTCAGACTGTACAGTGCAGGAAAGGACTGGGCTGTCGGATCAAAAGCAAACCTGAAGGGAGAGACCTACCTTGTAAAGACACAAAGGAATTATGAAAGGTTTGTTTCAAGCCTTCTTCTTTTAAGGTTTCTCTGCCTAAAGAGTTACGTTGTTCCAGGAAATAACAGTAACAACAAAAAACCCTTGGAGTAGAAATTGGAAATAATTTTCCAGATGACATGCTCTCTTTAATGAAAAGCAAGACGGTCTGACCTGAAGACGCTAATTTTGGCTTGGGGCCACTTCACATCAACACTAGAGGTCTTTACAGGTGGTAGAATAAACATCTATCTGGTACAATACAGATATAGTTAATTCTGTACTGGGGCGGGGAAAGGGCCAACAGGACTCCTTGATATCCTTTCCAACATTTTTCAGTGGTGCTGTGCTAAAACAGGCCTTGAGTTCCTTTAAAAGTATATTGATGTAGTATAACTTTCGGATACTGAACATACTAAGTTGAACAATAACAACCCACAAACAAAGGATTAATTGTTCATATTTACTAGCAAATAATTTCATTTTAAATACATTTGAAATTACGGAGAAATGCAAGGGTTGTCATTAGATCAGTGTTACATGTGCTGAATATGCAATTTCATGATGAATAAATGTTCTAAATAAGTCTGCTGTGCTGCTAAAACTAGAAGTTATTACAAGTCTTTACAGTTAAGCAATATTCCAGCTGACTTGCATTCAGCAACCAAATTACAGGAAGGAGGTAACAGTTGAACCTGTATGGGTGGTCTTTAATAGGAGGTGAAGAAGTGACTTAGGCAGATCAAAAATTAATCTTGCAGTTGCTGGCATCATTGTTGCCAATAAGGTTTTCTGTAAAGCCTTCAGTATTAGTTGTTTTTCTGTATTAGTCCAATATGTGGACTTACTTTGAAAAGACAAAGTCTTTAATTTTTACTTTATATTTTCTGTGAGTTTCTTGGACTTATGCTGACAAGCTATTAGCATCAAGCGAAATAGCTCCAGAGTCAGTCAATAATTAGTATGGTTCAGTCCACATCTTGGATGGTCTATAAATTTATAACCAGTTCTAAAAATTCTTTTGATGTTTTGATTTTTAAGCACTCAATGACTGACACCTTCATAACAGATAGTAATTGGAGTAAGCTTTGTTTCCATTGAGAAAATATATCTCTATTCTGCTTATTGAAATTGGTGCTCTGATTTGAAGAATATTGTAGTATGATTTATCTGATCACCGCTATTGGCATGGCTTGACTTTCACAGTGAAATATATGTGAAGATTTAATTGTAACCAAAAGTCTTTTTTGTTTTGCTCTAATAGGTTTATTTAATTTCCGTAATTGTTAAGAGCTGGGAAAAAAACTTGGACTTATAATTTAATGGACCAAGCAGAAGTAGGAATATGATGCAGTTGAGTTTTATACATTCAACTTTTCATTTCTCCTTGTATGCAAATATGCTGCCTCAGAATCCTGTAGTTGCTGTAGTTAACCTACAACTACAATAAAAATAATGTTCTCTACTACCATACCTTTTCCTAAAAAACTCAATATATACTTCATGTTGTGCACGATTTCGAAATTGTTTAACTTCCTTTTTCTATGTCAAGCTGTTTATTGACAGTACAAACTTACAAAACCAGGTTATATTGTTATGGAGCTTTACCTTTCCTAGTAAGAAGAGCTCTAGGTATTTACTTCAGCAATCTATGAAGGATTCTGTTCTCATGGGTTTTTGCTGGGCTTTTTTGTTTAGCTTTATTTCCACCAAGGAATATTCAGTGAAGATAAAAATCAAGAAATTAAAATTGTGCTGTTCACATGAACTGACTCCACAACTCTATGCCAGAGTAATGGAGCAATTCCTCAGTTGCAGTTTTTCCTGGTACAAGATAGAAAACTTTTAGACTATGTCAAACTTCACAGATTAGAAAATGCATTTTAAAAAAAACCAAACCCCAACCTCCTCCAACTTGCCCCCCAAAAAACCCAAAACAACACAAATGTTTCCTTTAAGGTATTTTTGTCACTGAGAGTTCAGTTACCAGCACATGCAAAAAAAAAAACAAAAACAAAACCAAACAAACAACCCCCCACACACAACTGCCAAACTAGCTCCTTTTCCCTTGAATAGGTTGCCAGGTGGTTGCCTATTTTATTCAGTGGACACAACTCCAGGGTAAGGACACACTGCAGCTGATTCTGGTTGTTTGCCAGAGTTGTAGTTGTTCAAACTTGTGTGCTGGTTATCCTGCATTTCCACAAAACACAACTGCAGGGTACAAAAAATAGATATCAGTATTAAAAGGGGTACTGCTTGCTAGCATTTTTTCCTGAACTTCAGCACACTTACATTTGCTTTCCTTGTTGAATTAAGTGTGGGGTAAGTGTAGAACCTTTGTCAAACACAACCCAGCTCCATAGGTCAATAGAAATAAATAAATAAATGCAGGCAAATAGAAGATCCTGATTTTTATGTCAAGGTGCAAGAAGTCTGGATTCAGGTTCTGTTTAAATGACGTTTATCCAATAATGAAGACCAGGCAGAATGATGAATGTGCTTCAGTGTGTCTGTGTTGAAATAGGTTTATAAACAAGCACCTGCCATAAATCACAAAAACAGCTTTGTCAAAAGTAACTAGGGACCAGATGCATCTTTATAATTACCTGTGACACCTTTTGTCCCGCTTTCATATCCTCTGTTCCTCATTTAGATAATTTGTTTTATTTTACTACTAGTTTCAATGATTTGCATTGTATTTTGAAACACAGGCTTATGGGCTTATGTCTGGGAAGCTTCTCAAGAAAGTCACTAACAATTGCATTAGGGACAGTAAAATGTGTGAGGTTCAGTGGCTAAATGCTACTAATCATTTATTCAGGAGAGAAAATGAAACTACTCACTAGTACTTTCACAAGAACTTTGACAAATATTTTCCCAGTTTAAGTGTTTTTATTTGCTTGGTTTCTGTAGTTTGTTCACCAAGTAGGGGAAACTTCATGCTTGTTTTCCTTGGCTACATCTCATATTCATATTCAGTGTACGATCTTAACTCATAAAGCTAATTTTCATCTGTAATCAATAACAAATTGTAGCACTCCTGCATATTTTTGTTCCTTGCACTTCCTTTTGAGTTAACCTTGCAATTTGAGACTAATTGGCTGTTTATGGTTCCGGCTAAACGGTTATTTCTGGTTTAGCTTACAGAGGGCTAGAATATGAGTTCTGTCTCCCTCTTAGCCTTTGCTAATTTTTCTACCTTATTGTGTTATCAGCCATCTAGAAATAGCATTAATGCAAACAATGTTAGGCTTAAAGCAGGCATCATGCAGGAAAAGAGATTAAAAGAAAAGGGAATACAAAAGCTTGGAGGTAAAAGCTGATTGAATTTGACTTTTTAATATATTTTTTTTTTATTTCCTACTGTGGCTATCGTGCTTAGCTGATGCACAATCACAGTAATGTGTTCCTTCATATTGGTTTAACAAAAGAGCTCTGCAGTAATCATGGAATAGAAAGCACAGAGCTAGACAATAAATGCCTCTGCTCTTAGGTCAGCCCATTTAATTTCCCTTTCAAATCCAATTGTTCACCTGCTGTGCTTATTAAATATAAGCATGCTGTCTGTATTTGAATACACTGTCTGTGCCACTTCGGCACTCTGTACCTGTTGCTTTGCCATTACTGGTGCAAGTTGCCTCTGAGGATGATGGTAAGAATATGTGTATGTGGCCTTCTACTTTTGCTACTGTCCACAGTTATTTTCTATTTATTTTTATTTTTTTACTGCCACGGTCTGCACCAGACCACTTAATCTGGTGGATTTACATTTTAACTATAGGTTCAACCTCACATAGCCTACCACCCATCATATATTAAAACATGTTTTTAATAGGTCTGTAACTTCTGGTTACCTTAAGAGTTTAATTCCACATAGAGTAGTGCATTATCCTTTCTGACCCTTTTTTAGTGATTACATATTTTATGGTGATGGGATTGGCCATTCGATTGCAAGAATCTCGCCTACTGATAATTACCAACATTATCACATGTAAACTAACAGTGTTGCTGCTGTGTAAGAGGCTGACCAAATCCTGTATCTCATCTGTAATTAACGTAGCACTCATGCAGACAGCCACTTCACATGACAGATTATTCCTGCTCAGTATCTCCTTCTGGCAAAAAAGTTGTCTCAGTTCCCTAAAAATATAATTTATCTCTAGAGAATCTACATGTGACCCGCCTCAAACAAGGCACACAGGGAAGAAATAGAAAACTTCCTTCTGCAAATTCAATCAAATTACCTGTGACAGAGCCCAAACAAGCACAGTTAGTAGCGAAGAGCCATGGCCGTGGTCTGGCCAGGGTAGAAAGATTCATCCCAGCTGTGAGTGTGAGCCCACCTTTACAAATCCATTACAGGGAAAAAAATGCTTAGTTCCCTGCCTTTTGTGCAAGTTCCTTTCAGATGCCTCCCTACCAATACCAAAATATATTCTTTTTAATTTCCCCCTAAAGAAATCATCTTTAAGTACAGAAGATAAGACAAGTTAGCAGTTAATCCAACAAACAATCAGTATTAATTCACTTTCAGGATGGGCCTGTTGCTGATATAGGAAAACCACAAGGACTAGCAACCCTTTTGTTTCCATCCTTCCTGAATTAATGTTCATTTAGAATTGACCTTAACTGAGTGTCTACCGTAGAGACACATCCAAAGCTTAAAGTTACATTGCATTACTTTCTCCTTACTTCAAAATTTCAATGACGGAATTCAGGATAGCACTAGATTAGTAAAATGAATGTTGCCTTACCATTAGCTACAACTCATCCTTGAGTGCATCTGAAATAATACTAAGGTGTAATTTTGAAGACTGAACACTGACTAGTATTCCATTTTGATTTTGGCTTATTCAGATGAAGGTTTGTTTTAAAATTGGCATATGCTTCTTTTTATGGTTATGAAATCTGACTATAAGTATCCAATTTAACACATAGCATGCATACCCTAAACTTTCATTTCCACCACAATGAAATAACATGATGATCTCACTCTTAACTGCTATTTAGAGCAAGACATGAGCTGCTTGGTGAGGGATCCTCTATTGTCTTTCCCCAGGAACAGTAGTACCGTATTCACTGCTGTCAGCAGTCTTGTCACACCCGTTCCAGTGTTACACCAAAACTGCTCTAAAATGGTTTGCAGAACATTTATGCAGCTACACATAAGCTGATATCTCCCATGTGTCTTCATATATCATGGTGTGGTATCTGTTATTCTGTGTAACCTTTTTTGGCAAGTGGGTAAGATTCCTTGCAAAGATACTAAATTTCCTTACTATGTAGATGAGACCACTCTGGTTTTAATCTTATTTAGACATAAGTATGTCTCTTTTTTTTCCTAGCACTTTACATTGGCTCTTTTGAGCTGTAGTGCAGGCAGACTTATGGTAGCTGAAACACCTAGTATTACAGACTTAGGTATATGGGAAGTGCAGGTGTGCTGCTGCTTATGACTAACACAGTCCTAAAGCAAATGTGTAAAATTATGTTAAATAAGGTAGGGCATTCTTGACTTTAAACAGAATATATTAGAAGACAGAGTGCACTTTGTTACTCATAAGTGATGAATTCAACTAAAAAAATCTGTGGAAATGATATGTTACTATGCTTTATGCATCTTGTGCAATTTCCTTGGTTTGTTTGACTATAAAGTTAATCTGTCAAAAGCACACCTTATTCTATTCTTCAGTTGCCTCCCCCAGGCTTGTTTCTCCTGGGCATAGATCTCCTTTAACTCATGAACAAAAAAATACTTGAATTTCCCTTACAGGACTTCACTCCCTAAAAGTTTTATATATTCATGTATGTATATATATATGTGTATATATGTATGTATATACGCGTGTGTATATAATGTATCTATAAAGTCCTTCCTAGTCTTTATGGTAAAGATTCAGTTTCTATTATGTGAATATAAGCACTTCTGATCACAAAAGCTTTATCCCATATCTGTGACACTATAATTGAACGTGGAATATGGCCAGATTTCTTCATGTGGTTTCTTTAGAATAGCCAGCTGCATCCTGGGCTGCGTCAAAAGAAGCGTGGCCAGCAGNGTTTTAAAAGGAATTATTTTTTCTTTCTTGGAGATGCAGAGCTATATGATTAATATCTTTAAAATATATATCCATTAGGGACATGACATAGCAGTATTGATGAAGTCATTCAAATGCAACTATCTGCATACAAAATTGTTTTCTCTTGTCTAATTTTAAGTGTATGTCGATCAAATTATAGTAAAGAAAATAATTAATCTATAAATATATTTTTAACTTTGCCTTTGCCATTCTGGGGTTATCTGCATTATGTATTTATGCTAGCATTCATTGCAGTTTATTCCTGATAGTAAATCCAACCTATTTTCAATAGATACTTAACAGAAATACAAATAGTTTGCAGTAATTTGTTTATGTGAGTGTGCAGAAATAACATGCTTATGCAGATCTGGTGCACTTACAAGCAATTCCTATAACGTTGCTAGGTGAACTCCATACAAAAGTTTCTGGAAAAGATAGGGCATTTATCTGGGACAGTTCTTTGTTAGTTGGTCTTTAAACAAAACTGTTATTGCAAAACAGATGACAAACTATTCCTGACCAAAGATACTATTTGTTGCTAAAATTAAACCTTTAATGGGCAATAGAGATGACACTTTCTTCTTAATCATATCTTCCCTCAGAAAAAAAAAAAAAAAAAGTGCTTAATCTTGTACTTAGTTAAGGCACTTAATTTTGTACCATGTTTAGCAAACTCCTATCACAGTTCAACACCATGCCTATACTAAATTATTTGTTTTGACTCTCCTATCCATATAGGTGTTCTCATGACATTGTGTATATGTGAGTCCTATAGCAAGGGTAGCATCTTGGTACAGTTGGTAGTTCTGCCAATTGCCAATGGAAGCATGGATACAGTGTTTTAATTTTGTACCTCAAAACTGTGCATGTGCCATACCTGAACAGGTTTTACGGAAAGATGCGATGCAAAACTGAACTCATACATGTGGAATGAATAAAAAAGAATATAACTTGCAGAAGAGGGGAAAAACCAAACCAAAATCCCAGATAACCTCCAGTATTCTTAGAGACTGTATGTACATAGTAAATTTTTAGGACACATAGGTTTTTCTTCATGTTTTTGCTGCTGTTGCAGTGTGAGTTTCTGGTTTAGTAACTGTGTTCACGAGAAACATTTTTTGAAAATTAATACTTGCCCAAACATTTATGAGGATTGGCAGAGATCTGGGAAATGGAATTCTGAAAGCTAAGTTGTAAACTTACTACACTCTTTGCAAACACACAGGAACCACAAGAGCCTTGCAGCAACTGTGCGAAAGGATAATGATACTTGCAGTATTTTTATGACATAGGAAGAATAAAATAAAAAAGAAACAAAAGTATTTTTAGTATTTTATTTCACCTCGTGTATATATATCCCTATATATATATAGTCTTTTATCTCACCTCTTGTATATACTGCATATTGCTGGGAGACGTCACTAAAATAATTCATAATTTGGAATCATTCTTTGTGTGCTGGTTGCCAACAGCGTCAAAATTCTCTGGAATAGACTGCAGCAGGTAAGAGCTTCCTAGTGAAAGTGAAAAACTAAGGCGGGTTTGTAAGTAATATTAGTTTTACTGGTGAAGCTGGAGTTTACCAAGGAATTTTAATGATCAGTCTGACAGTTTTAAATACTCATAAGTCTGAAAACAAATAATCCACATATAGTTTTTAATCAGAACTATTGTAGCCTCATTAAATATTCAAAGTGGTGGGGAAAGAAATTGACATAAACAAATCTAATAGTGACCTGTAATCAACACAATCCTATGAACTTCCTGACTTTTTTGAAAGGGAATACAGAGGACATGTTGTTCTTATTGCTGATGAGGTGAGAAGCATGTTGGTCTTATGAAAAGTGTTATTTGGGATACATACTTTTAAAGGAAGAGCATGCTTGTGCTAAAAGGGTATGATTTATGAAATCAGGTATCAATATTCTCTACCTGGAGAAACAGGTTTATTCTTTAAACGCTTTTATTTTCTGGCAAGAAAATATAGAGGTTTTGATTCATTTTATGTACACACTACAAAGTCAAAATGTCATAATAGGACAGAGACTTTCCTTTGAGTGGCAGCTTTGTCAGTACAGACATCTCCATAGCACCACCTACATTCTAAGGCCTTTCACTTACACCTTTCTGTATTAAGCGTATATGACATATTTGTGTGTATATATATATATTTATAGAGGACAACTAGCTGTGTTTGTAAAAGGTCTGTCATCATCAAATCCATATATTTCCTTTAAAAAAGCTTTAACTTCACCCTGCGCCCACACACCCTTGCACATACACATGCTCTGCTAACAAATCATATTGTCATTCTCTTTAACCTTGTTCTATCTTACTTGAGGCAAGTCACTGTTACAAATTTTTCTTTAATTTTGCCTGAGCTGGCATTACCGCATTCACCTGACCTTAGCTGAGCTCAGAACAAGAAACCAATGCAGAAGGGATCTGCAGAAGTCTGACAGATATTTTTGCAAATTGTCAGGCTGGGCTTTGTTCTTTGTAACATTTTGTTTATGTGACAAGGTTAGCAAAGGCAAGTTTTATATAAAAAATATTTGAAATATTCAAGTTGGAAAATTTCAGTTTATGTCTTTCAATGTACATGCAGAACTGAGGTCAATAATTCCTCCCACAGGAAAGTTATTCTGAATCCTGCACTACATAAGCTTTACTCTTACTTTAGTGGATATTTTCTGTGCATAGTGCTCTTAGAAATTGTCTCTGTAATTTAGCATAGGCCACTAATATTTTCTTCAACACATTCATATTTATTAAATATTATTGTATTATGAGCAGAAGGTTTGACTATTGCCCTAACTTTTCCCCTTCATTCTTTCACATTTTAAACAAACACAGATTGGTTTGGCTCTGGATTTTGTTACCACTTGCATATTTTTAAATTCTATTTTAGCTGTGTTTCAAAGCTTATTTTGAAGTGGGAAAGACTGCCAATTAAGAATCTTCTTATTGATCGTAAAGGAAATGAAGGGTGTTTCTTTGCTAAGTTGTGAACTTTCCACTGGAATTTTCAAGTAGCCTGTAAGCAACTGTCAGTTGTTTGCCTGTGAAGAAAGATTTCAAGTTTTGGCATGCAATTAGTGAGTGTTCAAAAGGCTGCAGCATTCACAGGCTGAGCTCTGGCATGGAAGTCTATGTACAGGCAATTCTCTTTCTTCTAAGGATACCTGCAAACAATCTACCAAAGATGGAGGGACTCAGAATAAAATTAGAGAGGAGATACAATAATAAAAATGCTATTTCAAGGGGAATAGTCAATGCTTTGAATTAGGGACTCATTTAAATACCTGAATAAGGGATTTAGTTTTAAAATACAGCCTCTTATGGGAATGCTCCCAAGCATATATACACACATGCACATGCAAGCATTCATTTTGGTACTATTCTTTCAGCCCTGTCTAAATATACATCTGATTTAACTCAGTTAATGAGGAAAGAAGACCTTCTCCGAGTATAGATTGCTATGGAAAATTTTGGTTCTAGTCTCATCTCATTCAAACTTCATTTTCCAAGTGTTTGCCCAACAGAACTTCATTCTGGAAGCACTTTAAGTGACTGTCGTGTAGCAGGTACCTGGCAATTCATTAATCTAGTCCTTATGTTCCCCTAAAATTGTTCTTTAAAATTAAAGATATTGTTTAGTATTGATATGTCCATCAACTTCTGCTAACTTACTATTCCATGAAAAATAAATTCAGAGACAAATGGGAGAAAATCTGGTGAACATTTTTATGGCTGTTAAATTCCTGAGCTTTGGTGTTCTGGTAAAACACTGTCCCTATTCATAAGCAAATACTATCTCAACTAACCAAGCTTATGCAAAGCACTTGACACTGTCCTGCATGACATCCTGGTGTCTAAATTGGAGAGACATGGATTTGATGGATGGACCACTCGGTGGATAAGGAACTGGCTGGGTGGCTACACTCAAAGGATTGTGGTCAACGGCTCAATGTCCAAGTGGAAACCAGTTATGAGTGGTGTTCCTCAGGGGTTATTATTGGGACTGGCCCTATTTAACGTCTTTGTTGGTGACGTAGACAGTGGGATTGAGTGCATCCTCAGCAAGTTTGCTGGTGACACCAAGCTGCGTGGTGCAGTCAACACACTGGAAGGAAGGGATGCCATCTAGAGGGACCTGGACAGGCTCAAGAAGTGGGCTCATGCCAGCCTCGTGAAGTTCAACAAGGCCAGGAGCAAAGTCCTGCACGTGAGTCGGGGCAATCCCAAGCACAAATACAGGCTGGGCGGAGAATGAATCGACAGCAGCCCTGAAGAGAGGGACTTGGGGGTGTTGGTGGATGAGAGCAACATGACCTGGTAATGTGCACATGCAGCCCAGAAAGCCAACCGTATCCTGGGCTGCTTCAAAAGAAGTGTGGCCAGCAGGTGAAGGGAGGTGATTCTGCTCTTCTGCTCTGCTCTTGTGAGACCCCACCTGGAGTACTGTGTCCAGCGCTGGGGCCCTCAACACAAGAAGGACATGGACCTGTTGGAGCAGGTCCAGAGGAGGGCCATGAAGATGATCAGAGGGTTACAGCCCCTCTCCTGTGAAGACAGGCTGAGAGAGTTGGGCTTGTTCAGCCTGGAGAAGAGAAGACTCCAGGGAGACCTTATAGCAGCCTTCCAGTACTTAAAGGGGGCCTACAAGAAATCTGGAGAGGGAGTTTTTACAAGGGCATGTAGTGATCGGACAAGGGGTAATGGCTTCAAACTGGAAGAGGGTAGATTTAGGTTAGATCTCAGGAAGAAATTTTTCACTCTGAGGCTGGTGAGTCACTGGAGCAGGTTGCCCAGGGAAGCTGTGGAGGCCCCGTCCCTGGAAGTGTTCAAGGCCAGGCTGGATGGGGCTTTGAGCAACCAGGTCTAGTGGGAGGTGTCCTTGCCCATGGCAGGGGGGTTGGAACTAGATGATCTTTAAGGTCCCTCTCAACCTAAACCATTCTATGATTCTATGACTATCATAGGTTGGAGCAGAAGCATTCTAGACTGAGGAAAATTTCCTGGCATAAAATGAAGGCAAATATATTGTTTACTCAAGCATGAAAGTTGTCATGCTTTCAGGCATGAAAACAATAGATGGCTAAGGTTTCAAGCCTATGTTCTATATCAAGAGCTTTTTTAAATACTCCTGTCTATTTTGTTGTTATTTTTTCATGTTTTAAGACATTTTTTCATTAATATACATTTATCTAAAATTGGCCTACATATTTGGTACTGTAATATTTGGTTCATAAAATGAGGCAGATGTGTCCTTATTTTGGGGATCTTCAGAAGAAGCATATTACCTTCCTGATAGGCATCAGAACTGTGTGGTTTAGAATAAATTGATGTCCTGCAAGTATCTCTTAATTAAGACATTCAATTATCTTACATAACAGAGATACTTATTAGAGTATTCGGTACTGTTTTCCAAGCTGGTGTATCTTTTAGGCATACTCTGGATATAACTTCCCTGTCCTCTGTCTTTTCTTTAAGAGCCAGGTACATTCATACATGCATGGATATGTACATGCATATACACACACGTATCCACATCCCCATGCAATCCTACTCACCATTTTGGAAACTATTTTCGTTCTAATATTTTGTAAAGATGGAAAGGCAGGTTACATAAATAACACTTTTCTTCAACTTTTTAAGAACTTAAGGCATTATATTTTAATAATTTGTAGGTTTTTAGAGTTGATTATAATAAGGAAAAAAACACATAAATAGGCTTTGAGATTTATTATGTCAAATAAATGAATGGGAGGATTTGTATGAATAATTCCTGTTATCATGAATGGCCATTTCAATTATTATATGCCTCAAAGAGATAAAACACCCCTATGAAGCTGAAGTATCTGTGATCTCGTGAGTTACCTATATGCAAACTTGCTAAATGGTTTTTAACTGGTGCATCTCATCATTCAGTTATTTTAACAAGTTTGATAGCTAATTTTCCTAAAGTCCTGCTCCTGGTATTTATCTCTCCCTTCAGTAAAGAGCAGTTCATTGATACCAGCATCCTGAATCCTATTTATCATAAATAGCTGCAAATCAAGATTAATTCCCCTGGTAACCTGCAATTTAATTTTAGTGTTTGAATATGAATGTATTCATTTTGCATCTATGAAGAACCTGACTCTGATTAGGGACTCTTCATTGCACTTCTTCTCTATCATGCTGAGGACTGAGGTAATTTAACTATATTGTGGAGTCCATATAGTACTGAATGACAATAATAACAACAGATGCTATAAATTCAACACAATCTCTTTAAACAACAAAAGATCAGATTAAAAATCCTCAGATCTCAAGACAATTACATATATTGTCACTAAGCACTGTCTAGACTGATACTATAAACAGTAGAAATCTAAGAAGTAATCACAGTAGACATAAAAAAGAGAATTCACATTGTTCTTAAAATTGCCACAAATCATTACAACTTTTGTCCCAGTTCTCTACTTACAGAATAGAGAGTATATTATCTCTACAGAAGCTTGATTGTGTAGATTGAGTGGCAAGATCACATGGACTTGACCTGGCTATTTTAGCTGGTTTTGGGTTATGAAAAGTGTCAGTATCCAGTGAGATGCTCTGATCCAGGGAGGTGCAAAGGAAGCATACTGAACCATCATGATTTACACTTGAGAATGGAATGACTCTGAATTTTCTCCTTAACTGTTCATCTCCTTTTATAAAGGCTTACTTGATGGCTAAGAGAAAAACGTCCTGTATTTGAACTGCAATACATACCGGACAGGGATTTATGTAGCTTTGGGGTTTTTTCCTGTTGTTTCAGTTCAGAAATGAAGCTTCAAATCTTGTAAGGGCAAAGGAGCTTAGTTTTTTTTATCATTATCAAACAAACCAGGGTTTCAACTACTAATTATTAAGATTAATAATAAAACATTTTCAAGATGTAAGATTATTTTGCAAGTTAAATTCTTTGCTCCTTTTAATTCTTTTTGAAACCTGAAAGCACTTTACTTGCTTTTTATTCATGTCTCAGTTTCTGCTTCTTCTAAACACCTCAAAGAATCCATAGGCTAAAAGTTTAGTATCAGTGTTTCAGGGTGATAATGAGCCATCAGCTATGGTCAAGCTGGACCTAATTTGACTACAAGCTCTCTTGAATGTGTTTGTTGATCTTCAGAAATAAAGTGCAGTTTCTCTTTTTTAAAAGTGCCTTTTCTGAATAAATATAATATAGTATTTAAAGTAGTAGAAAGATGAGAAAGATAATCTTGATCACAAGAGAAAGCTATTTTCTCTTTTTTCCCCTTTAAGTAATCAACCATGAGAACTTGATATTTGAAACAAATAACATTACAAGGTGTACATGCAGATCAACTTTTTCAAGGTTAGCGTCAGAAACATGAGGACAAGGCATATAATTAAGAAATACGTAAACTGAGAAAAATAAGACCTCAGTAAATTTTCATATTTTCATACTAATGGTTGTACAATTCAGAGTCTAAAACAACAATGTAGTATTTAGGTTATGTCAGCTCTGCCATCTAAACTCTTCTTCTTTCTCTCCAGACCATTGTTAAGCGATTATAGTCTTTTTGTTCCTTCCCAATTGGAAATGAAAATGAGAGTCTGGGCTCCAGAAGGCCCAACATTGCTTAAGTAGAGATATTGTTAGTTAATCTTTCTTTAATTTCTTAGAGGTGTCATAATGACATGAAAATTACCTGTTTTCTGTCATTTCATCAGAGACAAAAATGCAGATATCTTTATTAGTGTACCTGGTCACCAGGGAGCTTGAGCATCACAAGAAAGGTTCAAATAAGGTGCTACCAGTCTATTTCTGGAATGTAAGTCCATGTTTGGCCTGCCAGGTGCCACAGTGCAACATTTGGTTGGGTAAGTTCAGAATCTAGCAGTTATGGATAAATGAACAACATAGTTACAGAGTACAGATCATGTTATTATGGAATTATAAATGGGATTGTCCTGACAACAGTTGCCTCCTCTGGGCAGCATTGGTCCATTGGAAAAGACGAGATTTGTTTACTAAGAAACCAGAGTGAAATTCATTAGGGATGACCCCCTTCTACTGAGTTGGACTTTTTTTGCAAGACTTCTGCTGTGCAGGTCATAAATCAAAACGAGTACATCTACCATTGAGCCTAACAAGAAGGGATTCAAAAGTGATGGATTACACAGCTGCTTAGCATCCTGCGTTTAGTTCAGGACTTTCACATCTTCCTCTACCTTTTTTTGACAGCAGCACAACATGAAGTCTTAGAAGTAAAGTGTTCTGTGTAAAACCGCTTTACATGAAATCAAAGTCCCTTATTCCTGATTCATGCTCTTAGAATGAGTTAAGAAGCCAATCTACCGAGTAAGTCACTGTTGCATTTAACTACATACAGACATGCAGGCATATACGCACCCATCCATACAACTTGCAAGATTCAGATTTGTGTTCTGCTGCTGACAATGAGAGATATTTGTCATTCTGTGTGTCATCTGGGACTAGATTAGATAAGCAGGCAGTCTAGAAATGACAACTGAATCCAAATATAGAAGATAACCTATCTCCATTCTATCAGATCCCTTACACATTTTGCATATATGAGATTTTTTTTTTCTGTTTGTATATACACCCACCCATGAATGCATAGAGGACTGTCAAAGGTGTGTGAATTTAAGAAGATCTAATTTTTAAACTATAATGTCAGATTTTTCCTTTTGCTTCATCTTTAAAACTTTAGATATATCTTATGCTTTTAAAGTCCTTTACTAATATATCAACATAAGAATATTAACTCAATTAACATAACTAACACCCTTTTCATTATTATTAGCATTGCTAGTATTTGTATTATGATAGTGGCTAGAAGTCTTACTTAGTAAAAAAGGTATCATCAGGCTAGGCATACTACAAACTCAAAATAGAGGAGAGTCCAATTCAAATCTAATCAAAAGAAAAAACGTTTCATTTCTGGAAAATAATCACCAATTATTCCTGTTGCGTATCCTAACACATCTCAGACCTCTACTGATCCTTGTTGAAGCTTGAGCTATGTTGATAAAATGTATTTCATAAGCTATAAAATACAGATTTGTTTCTCATTCCTAGCAAGATACATGCAACAGTTCTCAATCGGAGGTCTTGATGAAACCTGAGGTATCTCAGAAAAACAACACATTTAAGTACAGAAGAATAGACCTGTAAGAAATATTGGGTTTAGATACTTTAAATTTCTCCTTTTCTAGTACCTCCATATTCTGATCTAATTAATTAATCCTAAACAAAACCATTGTTATTTAGATATTTCCTAGTACAGACCTCAGTACAGATTTGTTGTATCCATGCCATCCGGCTGACACAAGGTGCAATTATCCATCAATAATCTTATATATAAAGATTATTTTGACTTCCTAAATGGTACCTCTCTGAAATTGCCAGAAATTGCCTCACTCTGTACCAGTACTACTGCTATTTCTGTGCGAGTGCACAAATGAAGCTGTAAGGGTCTCTGTTCCAAATAGTTGTTGCGTATGGCCAACAAGGAACTTAAAAAAAAAAAAAAAAATTGAACTAAATACATATGAAAAGGTTTTTGTGATATTCACACAGCTCTGTGCTCGGAAGCCTTAAACCAAGTTAAAGAATTACCTTGAATTGGCTTAACCTAGGACCTAGATTAATATCTAGCTGACACTGTAGCTGAACTAGGCAAAACACTCCTAGCATAGAGTATTTTAGCAAAACTGCGCTTTATGGTGTATAATTAATTCTAGCTGTTCCGTTCAGCCTTCCAAGAGGTCTGTAAAGATGCAAGAAATCTAGCTACAGGGTTTTTCTGCCAGCAGAATACCATTCAGAGCATACACTTTTGTAGCTCTAACTTGGATATCTAGACCAACAGAAGTTTGTATTGTATTCACCGTGTAAGAAAGAGCTTCCTAACAATTCTACCACTCAAACACTTTGGACTTTTTAACCCTTTCTCAAGAAAATATTGGTTTCTTTTTAAAGTAGCTTCAAAGGAATACGTAATTTGTAACATTCAAATGGAAAAGCTCGTCCTTTCAAGAGTATATAAGAGCTTCCTATTGACGTTTCTTCCTTTTGATTCCACAGAGGGTCAGTCTTTTCTTCTTCTTCTTCTTCTTCTTTGTCTTTGAAAGAGACCCTCACAGATTGTAGAGGAACCATACTGCCAACAATTTGCCCACTGGGATCACAGCAAATAAAAGACTTACACCAAGCCCAGCTTAACGTTCTTATAATAAGCTTTTTCACAGTATTAAAGCCCTTGTATCTGTTTTTCCTGCTCAAAGCAGAGCTTCAAGAAGTTACTGCTTGTTCTGTGAGCTAGGGGCTACATGCATAATATGACAGAAAAAAAATTTCATGAGATGTTATGCTACAAAGGAACATAGGGAACTCTCTCTCTGTTATTTTGTTTTACCTCTTCCCCAGTACCTGGAAAATTACTATTAATAGATAATATTGAGTGGACGGAAGTAACAATGTCTTTAAAAAGAAGAAACACAAAGCATGCTGAAGTGTGTTTTACTCTGCAGCAAAGCCCATGTTTTTGCATATTACCCAGGAACTATTTGACATGAGATATAGGTAGCAAAAGATAAGAGCTCCGAATGACTCTTTTCCTAGGTTAAGGTCCTACCCAATAGAAAGGACTACACAATCATACGCTTTCTCCTGTTTTCCCTCTTTTTCCCAAATATCTTTCATTCCAACTTGCATAACTGCCAAGGCTTCACAACAAGAATGAAAAGAAGCTGGTTTATATATATATATATTTCTTTGTGCTACCTTAGTGTACTTTAGTACTGTATAAAACTTCAGTGTATACTTCTTTGGACTTGGAATACATGTATAAATTGAGTCCTTCCAAGCTATAGTAATTGAAGCAATATATTCTCCTCAGGATAATAGATAAGCTTTTCTATACCATGCATATAGAAATGCACATATTTTTTTATATTTGAGTAAGCATATACACATGATAAAATGAACAGTGGCATACTTCTAACCGTAACAGGAATATATGAAAATATATATACTTATTCTTAAATTATTCTATTGTAATTGCTTGAAGACATACAGAAAACAGTTTCAATTACTAAATTGCTAATGCAGTCTCTTATTCTTTTTTTGTTCACTACTCATTAATAAAAAGTAGTGAACTGTAAAATTTATTTTTTTTTTTAATTGCCTAAGTAGCCCTGCTTAGTAGGTAACTAAATGTAAGATGGCACAGGAAAACCACTTTAAGTAATGCATTTTGGAAACGTCTGCAAATGACCTAAAATTAGTTTCTGAAACCAAAAGTGTTTTAGCTTCAACCTACCTGTAAAAGACTAAGAACAAGTGCCTGCTTTTACGGGTTTTCTAATAACATGCGTTTCCTTATCCAGTAAGGGAATATGAGACTAAATTAATACTTAGAGGCTCAGGACTGTGAATATGTTTTCAAGTAGGAGGGAACATTTATTTGGATTTTTTTTCAGCTAGAAAATAGTAGATACTTAAAGGTTTGTAAAATTGAGATGTTGGACTGGTGACTAGAATATACTTGGTGTATAGTAAATGCTCGTTACTTTTCAAGGCTGAATGGTGTCTTCTAGATTCAGCTATTGTACAAGTTTGTCAGTACCGATATAGTCTGTGGGTTTGGCATAAGAAATTATGTTGGTGCCTTGCTACACTTGATTTGCATCAAAGAAATTGAGAAATTGCTCTAAATGCTTAAAAACAAACCATAGCAAGAACAAAATAAAATCTTCATTCCTTTAAACCTCCTGTAAGGAATGAAGATGTTATCATGAAAGACTTGAAGCACCTGCTCATTTAGCCCTTCTGTTTTAAATTGCATTTGATGCTTTAGTTTCCAGTAGTTATCTTGATAGTCCAAATAATCACTCAGATGAAAAAGATAATGATAGCAACAGTAACTAATGCATAACTGGTAATGTACATAATGGAATAATTAGGGATTAACAGACGATCCCTTAATATTTGCAGTCTAATCCTGTAAGAGTATGCCAAACTCACACTTTATCTCCATTTTCCTGGTATCAGTCATTTTTACCCTTAGGCCTCCATCTTCATTTATTTCCTATAGTTCTACTCCATTAAGTAGATCATCCTGAAATAGCCAGTCCCATTTGTCAGTCCTTTGTTCTGGTCCCCAAGCTATGTGGTACCAGGGTAATGTTTCTCATGCCCTTCTTCCTCTTGTGACTTCAATGAAGTTTATCATTCAGTATCTTACATTAGGTTCAGAATCAGATGTATAATTAAATAGCAAAATGTAACTAGTTCTGAGCACTGAATTAGACTACTTGTTTCATCTTCCTTTCTGGACCAGGTTGGAAGTTATACTCATCCCAGTCAGACTTCTGCTTACAGAAGTTTCTCATTTGTCTTTTGTAGCATATTACATATTATTTTTATTTTCTCACAGGCAAACATGTGATAGATTAGACCTAATAAGGGGCCAAAGCACTGCAACAATTAGTGAAAAACTTTCAGGGTCCAAATAAAATTTAATCCGGGAATTTTAGAACTCTGGGAACACTGTGATTAGGTTTTATTTTGAGAACAAAGCTGGGAAGAGCACTGGAGAAGTGGGAAGTTGCTGCTTTTTCCCCTCTGAAATGCAGCCACAGGAAGCTTTGCTGCTGCTGTGTTTTTGTACAATAGCTCATTGGCTGAGCACTTCCCCAGGAAGTGTGGAATTTAATTAACACTTGTCTTGGAGGAGAATCATAGTCAGTTCTTCACTTGTAGGAGGACTTTTACCCTCCAGCTGATTTCAGGCTCTGGAGAAAGGAGCTGTGCTGACTGGACCTTCTGGTGTCTCAGGAAAAGTTCGTGGAGAGCTTGTGAGAGACCTTCAATTTATTGCCTAATGGTGTCCGAGCAAGAGAAAGTCCCAGGTTCTGCTCCCTGCTCAGTGGACTGTTTCATGTGTTTTGGATACGTGTAGTCACTAGATAAATTATATAAATAAACATCTCAGACGACAGGCACCCATGGACAAAGTTTCCAACTCTCTTATTTTTAGCTACCCTTTGGTAAGCCGCATTATTTTATTTAGGATATAGATATTGGTCTATTAGAAGACAAATAGGTTTTGACTTTTTTGTTGCTGTTTAATTTGCCCTTTAGCCAACATGCTGAGGAGGGATGTACTGCTAATGAAACGCTTATGTGGAACTGCCTTTTCAAAAACAGCTCCCTAGGCATCTTTGAGCTGGTAGACTGAGGAGTAGTCTGGTATGACAGCAATAAATTTGCACTATACAGCTTCACTGATCTACCCTTTGTAGAACACTTCTCTAGGGCTCTCTTAAAAGCCATCACACATGTTTCTGCATCCCCATTACATTCTGAATGATATGCTGCAAATCGGATATGCTGTAGCACATCCGATTAAAGAAGTCATTCAAAATGTGGAGACGTAAATGCGAACTCATTGTCTGAGTTTCTGGGAAGACTCTGACACACCTGAAACGTATCATTTAGTTACAATTATTTTATTAGTCGCATTAGCTTTCATTTGAATTACTTCTGGAAAAGGAAAGGGGGAATAGTTATTTGTTAATGTGGTCTCATCTTTTTTCCTGAAGAATGAAGGGAGAGATTTCTATGGGTGGATTTTTTTTATTTGATTTGATTCTGCATATACCTATAGTCACACTATAAGTCATAGGAGTAATTCAATACAAATATTTAGGGATAGTAAAAATATAAGTTCTTGGACTGTGTCAGTGTTAGCAACAACAATTCCCAGGAGTTTGAATATAATATTGCCATAAATTCCTAGATAATTTATTATAAATCAGAACTAACTTGGCACATGTTCATGGCTAGTGGTCTTCATGTGATTTTTCAAAATCATGCTAGCTGCTGAGAGTTAAATTCACAAGGAAACCTCTCAGAGCAAGCAGTATTCTCAAAGCATATTTCTTTACGGAGTTTTTCCTTCAAACAGATATGAATGCACGAGCAGAGTAGTCGCCAGGGGATGAGCTGCTGATTCTGTGAGTGCTACCAACGTCTTTCCCTGAGAACTGCTTCCGCTGCTCAGGGTCACGGAGATGCGAGTGAGTCTGACTGCTCCCGCAGTACCCACTGTGGGAAGGAGCCTCCCTGCTGCAGAGCAGAGCTTGGACCAAACCGCTGGCTCACATGAAAATACACCCGGTCAATTTGGCAGGCAGCATGCATTCTTTTCAAACAAAACATGTTAATTCAATCCAGCAGTTATTTCCACAATTAAACAACAGTTGCCTGGTTAGGTAATAATTCAAAAAACCTATGGCACTATTTGGAAACTATTTCTGAATTAGAGAGGCATGTTGTCCTTCAGCACATAGTCCCTTAGCACCTTTGTAAAATACATTCTTTGATCTTAAAGTGAGTTAAGGATCATGGGCATTTTCAGGCTCTGGTTTTGAAACTGGGGATAAAAATTGTATGCCATCAGACATTTTTAAGTCCTTCCTTGAGGCCAGGATACAGACGCACAATTAATGTATCAGAATGGCAGAACACAAAGAAGAAAACAGTCCCACAGGCGGTGATGTGCTTTAATATAGGTCGCACTCTCCTGAGCTCATCAGCTTCCATTACATTTGCTGTGACTGCATTAGATGAGCAAGCTGTTGCTTCTTTTACCCCAACTACTATCACTGCTGATTTGTAGCCAGATTTTGCCAGTATCAGTTTAGTATTTCCTGGGCAAACAACACGTTAAAGTATGACTGGTGTATCGATTAGGCAATATTGTATAAAATGCATAATTTATACTAGTTACGCTCTCTCTCTCTTTTCTATTCCATTATGCAAAATTATAAAATACTGAAGAACTATTGTCATTGCTTTGGTTTTACAATGGTGAAAGAAGTTAATTCTGCAATGATGATGAATGGTGCAGTCAATTTAGTTCATTCTACTTTAACCAATTTAACTAAAATGAGAATTTGGAATGTATAATATAGTTGTAATATTTGCAAGAAGCAAATGGTTTACAGGTGTATTTATTCAGATGAGCATGGCATACTGATGGCTGTAATATCTAATTCTGTCCAAGGTAATATTTTAGTCTCAGATTAAACCATGAAAAAAGATTGATGAGGTTTATTGTTTCTGAAGGACAAAATGGCATCTGCTAGCAACCATTGGTAAGAGAAAGTTCTTAAAAAATACTGAAGGGCTAGAAAAAGAATAGTAATGTGCATGCATAAGGAAGGAACATTATCCATTTTATAAGGAATGAGATCTCTCTTAATTATTTACAAAAACACTCTGCAGTAGTTAAAATGCAGAATGAAAGTGGAAGCCAGGTGTGGAATGACATATATATGTGAATGCCATATGTGCACTTAAGACTGTCAAAGTATGAAACCACAAGGGCTGACAGGGAACATTTAAAAACATCTCAAAAATACTGAAAGTTTTAAAATATATTAAAAATTATCAGTTTCCTACAAAGATACTGGGCACGATGCAGAAAATAATAACTAAAACTGTAACTTCACAGAAAATGCGATCATATTGCTCTAGCAAATACCATGTGTATCTAGGAGGTCACTGGCTTTTGTGTCAGCTGAGGCAGAGAGCTTAAATGAGTCAAAATTTTTATAAATTTAACTATTTTTTTTTTTTTGAAAGTTCTGTTTATCTTCAACTTATCAGTAGCTAACAGGTTATTCAAGCTATGACCCAAATTTGAACTTTTTGGTTTCAGGGTTAAGAAAACCCAAAGATTGGGGTAGCTGTAGAGTTAGTGAACTGTGTATGACAAGGAAGGATATTTCTGGCATGTTGTCTTAGACTTACTTGTAAAAATGTCCTTGTAAAAAATAGAGCTGCTGTTCATATTATCATTTTTCTTTGTGCAATCTGGCCACGTAAATCTCCTGAAACAGAATGCTTTTCTGGATTGGATCCCAGAGCATAAAAGACACTAAGGGAACAGTAATAATCACGGTGACACCTCACAGCAGTAGCAGAAACACTTCTATCAGCGGCAACAGAGTGAGTTGGGAAAAAAAGAGATGTTATTAGTGCAATTGAGAGTATATATCATCACAGCCATCTTTTATTCCTCTCAGCTACATCACTGCAGAAGAGGACATATTTTTCATGCTCTAATAAAACTGGATTCACATCCTGAAGAACGGGTAAGGGGAGGATACTCTTATAATGGAAAACCCAAATGCATCAATGAAACATTGCTGATATATTAGAAATAGTTAATGGTCCAGATTACACTTCTCCTGAATTTCTTCATTCAGCTAAGCTAGCTGCTTTCCTGTGCCCTTGAGAAACCTTGCAGTTTCCCAGAGCACAGCGTTCTCTTAAAGACGAAAAGATCATGCTTGAAATACATGAGCAAAGCTTTGGTTATATGTAGTAGCAACACCCTATTACAGTTTTTCTAAATTCTCCGTATCAAGTCTTGTGACCCTGAGTACACTTACCAGCCCCTCCTCTGGCCTCCCCCCACCACATGCCCATGGGCCCAGGAGACCCATTTCAACTCAACCTGGGGTGGTTAGTCCATGCCTGAACAACACTGTAGGAGTGCCAGTCTCCTGCCCTGCCTTCTAGATGGACCAACACTGTATCATGGTCTTCAGCCCACCTCATGCCGTGTCTGCTGCTGCCCCTGACTGGGCTGGAGGGACCCTGGGCCTGTGTCATCACTTGCTGTGTCTGTGGCCATTAGCAGTTCCTCTCTCTGCCCGCCGTGTTTAGATCCCACAGGACTGTACCCAGCAGGTGAGAGCACAGCCTGCACTGGTAGCAGGCTTGGCTCCTGGCCTGTCCCCTGCTCGTGGAGCAGCCCAGCTCTTGCTGTGCCATGATAACGTAGAAGCCCAAAGGGCATTGTAGGCAAACTAGATTGCTTTTAAAAGATAGTATTATCATAAGACTTTCCCTTTTACCTTTTTCCTCCTTCTGTGGTGGCTTCAATGGAAGCAAAAACATTCTGGACGTTCTTTAAAATCCAATCCTAAATAACTGCCCAACTTCTAGTTTGGGAGGAAGAAGGCTAATAGGCTCTGAGTACTAAAGGATGATAGTAATAATTAGTTAGCTATTGTCAATGGTTTGCCTTTTTTTGTCTTTCAGCAGGACATCCTATAGTCTTTGAGGTATTTATTGTTGTGGCATTCCATACAACGCACATACAATGTGAAAACCGATAAACACATAAGGGAAGTAGTTTAATAAATTCACTGAAAAGAGCAGATTCAAAACTGGGAATATAAATGCCCTAGTTCTGTCTTCTGAAAAGAAAATTTCATGAAAGAAGTTACAGAAGTTCTTGAAAATTTCTTCTTCAAAAGTTTTATGAAGAAATCTTTCCTTAGCAGGAAATGCAGTGTTGCTGTTACTAAGACTTCCAGTAGGTTAAAGAAACCAACAAGATCAAAGCAAAATGTTAGATAATTTCCGTATTAATTCTGTCTTTCTGCTTCTCTCATGTTCAGCTCTTGTTTTCACTCTGCTTTTGTACTGAATGACAAGGACAGAAGGGCAAAGAAGCAACACATCATGCAGGCCTATGTGGTTATTATTCAATGCAGTACAAGAGTACTCAGTTGCTTTGCTAAAGAATGACAAATTTCTGTATTCTCCATCTTCTAAGTGTTCTCAGAACAAATGAAGAAATAAGGGCATCCTCTTCCTTGAAGTCATGAATCTGAGTGTGGAATTATTAGCAGTACCATACTGCAAATATTATCAAAAGTAAGGGTGAAAGTCTCAGGAAATCAACTACATAATCCTCCCCAAATTAATCTAAGCAATGTGAATCCTGACAGGTTTAACTTGTAATTTGAAGTTTCCTGTGATTAAAATTTCTAGCTCTTTTTATCTGCTGCTCAGATATCCTTACAAGAGAAAATAGTTTCCTAAAGTCCAGTTTATACTTTTACTTCTTGCCCGACATGCTATGAAGAGTAGATTATTCCACTTTTTCTTAGCAGCAGCAGTTTACATATCTATTCTTTTTTTTTTCTTTTTTTTTGTATTGATCAATCTCAAAGATTTTAATCTCCATAAGTAAAAATTTCTAGGTTGCTGATGACTCTCTTCTGAACTTGCCTTTTGATCCGTATCTCTAAATTACAGTGTCCCAGTTCAACCATGGTATTCCAGATGAGGTCTTCCTGGTGCTGTCTGATGCACTAAACTGCTTTTCACGAGATACTCCTCTCCAAAGACCTGCTGAAATCATGTCGAGATGTTCTTTTTGGGTAAGGTGAATATGGTGACAGCTTATAAAACAGCATCGTTGAATATATTACCAAACATTATGCCAAAGTATAGAAGATATCAAAGTTACTTTCTTCAGACACGGTTCCAGAAGCTATCTCTTCCCTATAATAGTTGTGGTACCAGCAATGAAATAAAGGTCTCTGTCCAATTTTCTTACCAGTGCTAATTGCATCCTTTCCAAACCTTCACAGACAAGCCCATTCAAATCCAATTCTATTATATTATATCCATTGCAAGTCTCAGTGGTTATGCCACTGTGTCCCTTTGCATGGTTTAAAAATTCATGGAGTTCTTTAAGCTCTCTATGGCTGTGTGCAGGTTTGCAGTGAAGGTCTACAGATTATTACTAAACACTTAAATGTTTCTAGTAAAAAATTATTAGTGTTCTAAGCATAAAAAAAAACCAGTGCTCAAAGAGCTTGAGAACAAATGTCACACAGCTCCTTGGTAAGCTTCTGTTATGATAAAATAAGGGAGTTGTTGATCTTATTTCACTTTTAATAAAATCTTGTCATCTAATGTGACAGCAGAAATAGCTAGCAGTGAACGGTCAAAGAGAACAGCTCCCAGATGACTCATAGTATTTAGACAAACAGTTTGGCTGATTCTATAAGTAAAAAGGAAAACTAGAGTTAACTCAGACAGTTTTGTAGACAAAAGGACTATTAGAATTTAAAATAATCTAAATGGATTGTTCAACCTTTTCTATTCAGTGGGATCCGCTGTATCAGAGAAAGGGATAGCTGCCTTCATCTTTTCAGAAATCTGATAGTGGATATTGCAAAAAACAAGCATCTTAAAAAAGTGTTCAAGTGGAAGGCTTACCAAATCCATCTGGAGCTTGAGACAACATCTGGACCTATATGATAATATCAGCCCTACTGCAAACGCATCTATAAAGCCTGCCAGACTTAGAGTTCTCCTGAATAATGAATAGGAATAGAAAGGACCTGGTAAACTGAAGAACAAGCTCTTCCCAATTAAGAAGCAGAGATCTTTTTCTCTTTTGATTTGACCTTAAATAGGACGAGGATTTGGCAAAGGAACTTTGCAAGTTGTTCGAGTGGAAAAAGTATGTTAGTTTTTTATTCCCTTGTATCTCAAGAGCTAAAAATAAGGCTGAAGTTATTGATGTTACTCAAGTTGCTACAGATATGTTAATTTAATCATTTAGTTTTAGTTTTTTCCTTATGATTAACCTGACTTGCAGATGTCTTCTGTGTACAGCTCCACCCTTCCTCATGTAAACCGTTGCTGCACTTTACTAACTAGCGTGTCCAGCTCTGTAAGCAGAGTTTGTACACTTTCACATGATGGTTGAGCAATTAATAAAACCAGGTTTCTCTGAAAGCTCTGTTTAACTACCTTTAAATGACTCACACAAAAAAATGTGTTGAAAGCAAGATAATGACGTCAAGCACAGCCTTCAGCAGGAGCTAATGATGAAGTTGCTCTCATCTCAAGAAAGTAAGAAGGTCAGATTATAAAAAGAGTTAAATCACAACTTTAGTATTGCTTTTAGTGGAATTTGCCAGTTTATACTCAAGTTCCTACTCCATCTCTCTCTGTCTCTCTCTCCCTGTCTCTCTCTCTCTCCCTCTCCCTCTCTCTTTAACCTGACCTTTATCAGCAAAATGAAGTGATGGTCTTTTGAACCTTTAAAGTTATTGTGTGACTGTCTTGCCTGGGTGCTTGCTTCAGCATTAGCTGGAAGGGTGGATCCAATCCCTTCCACCCCTCATGTAGTCCTTGGGACTGCGATAGGTTTGATATGTAGAGGAATAAAGCTGTGAAGGAGAATTTAGATCAGATAAATCTATCAAGTGTGATGCCTGTTCTTAGACGCTCTATCTCTTTTTGAAGAATTACACAGATTGCTGAGAAACAAATAGAGAAATGAAATGGCCATGTTATCTGTATCTGCATGGACTGCCCAGAGATCACCCAGTAGTTTGACTGTTGAATGTATGTGCAATATAACTTGCAATCAAATTAATCTGCTTTGCTTTAACTTTGTTTTGCTGCAAATAAAGTCACATACAATTGCAAAGTCACCAAAATTCATATTCTTACCTAGAGCTACTAGAATACAATACCAGAAAACCCTTGGAGTTGTCAGAAATCTGCCTTTAAGGTACTGCAGACATAAGCTTGACTTTAATTCTTTCTTTTTTTCCTTTTTTTTTAATTTGTCAATGTCAGCATGAAAATGTCTATTTCTTTTCTTTCTGACATTCCTATAAAGGACATACAACTCAGCATAAAACGTTTTATCATTTTTCCACATTAGTGCTTCCCAAATATTAACATACTAATGTGCAAGATACTGACATGCTAGTTCCAGGTCTACTTTTCTTTCTCAGGCACACAAAGAGCTGAAGTACTCAAAGAGTCGCAGTGAGTTTAAGTCAACATAGCTCCAATGGTTTTAATGAAGTTATGCTAATTTACACTAGCAGAGGATGTACTGAATCTCTCAAGAACAAATGTTCCCTTTGATTACACTTTGCTGTTAGGTATGAGCATAGTTCCATTCCAACATAATCACTGCCTGTTGTTCTTTCTATATACATATATTCCCATTAAAGTAAGCAATCATTACGTGGTTTTCAATGTTCCTTGCCTGTGTAAGTCCTTACAAAGACAATGCTGAAATCACTTACATTTAATAGGGCTTGAAAAGATATAAAGGATCTCAAGAAATTCCAAGATTGCATTAAACCATTTCAGATTTTTCAAATCTCACATATGGGCTAAGTCTCTATGAGCACATGTTAAGCTTGATAAAACCATGGAAACATTCTCCAGTCATACCGGGAGCAAGAGTTGGAGCTGAATGTTGAACACCAGAGTACAGAGTACAATTACTACTTTTCAATGCTGGTTAAAAAAGTCTCAGCTAATAATAATGACCAAAATAAAGCTACAGTAAATTCCTCAGCAAAATTACACGTAAGACTCCAGAAGCTCACATTTCTCTTCATTAGCTATGTTTGGCATCAATTAGGGTAGCAAGAAGCATTTAGCTGCATAGTATGAAATGAAGTAAACATGACTAATACTAAATAAAGTTATGATTAGGGAAATAGTTGAGAGAAAGAACTGCCAAAACTTAAGATAATATCAAGCAATAATGACCCATATATCACTTTCCTTATTAAAGTACTGCTATGTGGGGCAACATCAGATTGAGGAAGATTGAGAATGATTGAGTTTAATTACACAAAAGTTTTGCATTCCAAACTGACAACACAGAAGAGATAAGTATTGAAGGAGAGGCAGTAGAGATACAGTGCTTCCCCCAGCTTGTAAACAGGAGAAAGGCGAGGCAGGAGTGTGATGTGCTGAAAGTGGTCCAAGAGGTTTGTGGAAGAAAGAGAAACCTAAACTAATTTTCAGTGCCAGATGTTCAGCAGAAAGCTGTACCTTGCTTTCTGATGTAATACTTAAATCAGTCTCTGTTGTCCTTCAGGGCAATCTGAATTAATCTTTATTCTTCATTGATCCTAAAGCATCTAAAGCCTGGCCATTGATACAATTTGCAATAGCCTCAGGTTTGCTTTATATTGTGTCTCACTACAACCTAGATGACAAGAAATCATTGACTGAGAGCAATATTTGGGGCATGTCCCCTTCCTCTATCTTTTGCCCTTGGTATACTCTCTAAAACAGGGTTTAAATACTAGTCGTTAGCAAGAAAATTCTGTCTGCTTACTTGGAAGTCTTTATGCGAGGAAACTTCCATCCTGCCTGCCTTTTTTCTCAGAGAAGTAGGAGAAAAGGAAAGGACTCTTCAACATAACCAAGGTTTCAAAATCTGTTTCAAAGAATGTCTGCAAGAAAGGAGGGGAGAAAAGAGAAAAAAGCTGGAGTAAATCTATTGAATGGTACTTGTATGGCATATCTTTTTAGAGGATGAAGGAATAAGAACTTGAAAAGCAGAGCAGACATTTTCCTGAATTATGAGAAGGTGGTTTTGCCCATTCAACAGCTGGATGTAGAAGCTTATTTAGAATTTTTATCTTCCTCCCAGGGTTATACTGCAGGCCCAGTTTGCCTCAGCAGCTTTTCAACTGTATTGTGCTCTGCAAAAAAAATCTAACAAAAATTAAGATGAAATAACCTAATAATAGAATATACTTCCACTTTCACAGATCTCTGTAACCTCTGTATGCAGGGATGGTTTCACCCACTGCTGAAATGCACGGAAGGGAAGTGAGACTGTATCAAGTTGAAATCCCAAGGATTTTTAGGTAGCGAAGAGGTGATCACCTCCACTGGAATTTGACCAGGACACAGAGGCTATTACACCACCATTTCACAACTGCTATGGGATTGTCAGTGGCAAAAGAAGCTCTTTTTTTGCATCATCCAAAGGATGACACTGTTAGTAGAACAGTGACTCAAATCTGTCTTGTTCTCTTATTTAAGTAATGACCTGACTTGACCTCTTTTAGCACAAGAGATCTAACAGGTTTGCAGCCTTAGGTGAACTAGTATGGCTGTAGGCTTGCTGCCAGACAAGAGATACTGAACCTTGTAAAGAAATCTATCTGGAATAATTGGAAGCCACACTTTTTATGGGAAATTATTAGCACGTATTTTGATCTGCATTTAAGTAGTTTTGTCAGATCAGCATTCCTGGAAGAGAAAAAGACATAGACAGTTACGTACATAACAGTTGTCATTGAAAAAAACCTTCAGAAACCCAGGCTTTGTCTGAAAAGAGTCAATACTTTACGTACAGCATATCGTGTAATGCCTATTGTGTAGTTATCTAGGTGACTAGTGGAATATTTTAATATATGCAGAACCCTATGAAATTTGCACTAAAGAGTCCGAACTTCCCATGGTATCTCTTCCTTTGTTTCAGAGTGTTTGAGTGCATGAGAAAATGCAAACTAGCTCATTCCTAATCACAGAAATGGAAGGCTATTGATCTTACTGGCTCTCCTTCTGCCAACATGCCACAACATTTTACTTCAGAATCCAAATCCTTTTTTCTATTCCTCCTTTACATATCTGAAAAGTTTCCTGTAGCAGCATATTTACAAAACAATGGATTGGGCTGTCAGTGAACTTTCCTAATAGCCTTCTTTAACTTTCCTTTTTTCTTTCAAGCCCATGTTTCCTGGTCACAACCCTTTATATAATCCTAAATAATGCTGATCTTCTCTTTATTTGCCATTTCTTTTCCCGGAACATTTGTAAATGATAATCAAATTCCCTTATTCAATTTCCTGTACAGTAGTTGGTAATATCAGATTCAAAACTTAACCTATTAATGGATTTTGTTGGTCTTAAGATACATTGAACTTACTATCACATCCTGAAATTACGGAGGTGAGATCAGATTATTTCACATAGACTCACCAGAGATGGCCATCTTCCTCATTTTTCAAAGATGGACTATGACCTTGGCACCACTTACCACCAGAAAGTTGTAATTAGTACAATTTGTAGTTGATCATTAATTGGATCCTGTATCAGTGAGGAACCATTAGAAAGTGGCAGAACCACGGTATGTCCCTTCTTCCTTTTCTTAACTAACTGTCCTGGTTTGAGGTAAAACAGAACCAATTTTCAGTAATTTTACATTTCAGTTAAGTCTCTTCTAACTAACTGCACTTTCTGAAATTAACAGCATATTCTTCAGATAGTGTCTGCTTCCAGAGTGATAAAGCCTGATGTTTATAGTGAATACCAAGGAATGGTATGCAGAGAGGCTCCTGCTTATACTTATTTCTATAAAAACCAAGGTCAGCCAACTTTGTTATTTGCCCCATTAGAGGGTCGGAAGCAGAGGAGTGTAGCGGGGTTGCACTTGTGGGCAGGAGTGGACAGGACAGGTGACCCAAAACTGGCCAACAGGGTATTCCATCCCATCTGCATCATGCTTAGTATAAAAGCTGAGGGATCGAAGCGGTCAGCCTCTTTCTTAATGGCCGGCATACAAGGAGGACTCTGACTGTTCATCTGCCTTTGATGCCAATCCCTGCTTTCCTGAATCTAGTTCCTGAGTTCGGCTCCCATCCATCGCTAAGTCCAGTTTGGGACTTTCCCAGTGCCTGCTGGTGACGTGATTGTCATCCTGGCAGCTCAATACAGTTTTGTATATACTGTATATATTTCATTTTTTTTCTTTTTGATATTATTATCTTTTTATTATTAATATTTCACTAAAGTAGTTTTAGTATTCTTTTCAACCCATAATTCTCTCCCTTATTTTCTCTCCCTTCTCTTGGGAAGTGAGAGAGAGGTTAAAGAGAACATCTGTTGTTCATTTAGTGGCCAGCCAAACCCAAACCACAACACTAACATGCCCTGAAAATTCTGGTGACAGTTTGCACAGAAAAACCCAAATATTTTGATAAGTGGCATTAATTTAATTAAAATACTTGTAGTCCTCCCCATATCTCTTGCACCCAGCCTTCCTAGCTATAGCTTAGATAGCTAAAATAAACAGCATATTTTTCTCAGTGTAATACAGTGCTGTGAACAAGCAGGGAAAACAAGTGAAAGGGGAGGAAGTACGTGAGCCTGAGGAGAGCATTCCAGGAAGCTGCAAGCATGCACAGGTAATCTATTTTGCCCATCTAAAACTCAGTAGACCCTGACCAAGGAAATTAGAAAAGTATATTATGTGTGGGAGGACCTCTACACCAAATACAAGGAAAAAACTAGAAACTGTAAAGTATACAAATTCAGAACAAAATGGAAAATTCTGCGCAACAGGGACAGCGTTGCCCTGTTAGCAATGGTAGTTGGGGAAGAGCCTTTAAGATTATAATAATATGACGATAAAGAAGATCTGTGAAGTGAGAAAAACATGACAAAGCTTCCTCTTCAAAATAATTTCCAAGCATTCATTTTCTTTTACTTTAGTTGATTTCAGTCATAAAATAAAATTGTCCAACTTTGGATATATTGACCATTTTAAAACTGTACTGTGAATTGTAGTAAGCACACTAACAAGATAGTTCTGTAGCAATTGACTTCCAAACAGCTAAAGATTCAAGTATGTGTTTAATTTTCAGCATGTTAGAAATCCAACTGAAGCTGAGGGGGATTATTCACCTACTTAAATTTTGTACGGCTTTATATATTTTGCTGAATTAGAGCCAGCAAGATATTAAATTCATCCCAAAACAACCCAAAGTGCTTTCAGGAAACATAAAGTATATGCATTCAGCCCAATGTAACAAAGGAATATTTGTGGTGGAATGCAGCAGTCCATTACTATATTGCTGATTTAGATCACATGAATGATGGATTTATCGTTTTTGTTGTGATCCAGCACAATTCAAATCAGAATTTTTCTTACTAGCAAATTTAATTCAGGCTTTAGGTGAAACAGATATTAATACAGCATTCAATAAATTTAAGTAGTTATTTAATGATCTTTGAAACAAGGACTTTTTTTTATTATGTGTATGTCAGTATAGTGACTAGCAGTATGAACCTTTATTTTTGATAATGGTTTCAGATTCTGTTAATATTGTTAATGAAACAAGAGTTATTGACGTGCAATTATAATTTGCATGAGTATTTGTAGCAGCACTGTCAGGTTTACAGCCCTCCCTAGGAAAAAATTAGAAATTTTGTTTAGCTTCAGGTCTATAGAGAAATATGCTTTATTAAATGCATTCTTCCAGAATTTTGTTTCTACTTCTAAGCAATGTTAACCATGTCTTAGACTGCCAAGCTTAAGCCCAGTAGGCTGCAAGTGATTTGGCGCCAGCAGGTCTGTACAATAAAAATGAAACAATAGTGGCCATTTAAATGTGTACTACAGCATGGCTAGCTAGACTGTCTTTCAAAGACAAAAATGTAAGGTAATGTAAATGAACTATCATATTCAATCATTTATGAAGAATAAACAGGGCAACATTTCCTTTTTGCTCTCCAGTCTGTACTCAGCATGCTCTTGTGAGTTGTAGCATAGCGTTTCATTTACAAAAAAAATGAAGTGGAATATCAAAATAATTGTTTACCTTCTTTGGATGGCCTCAAAGTATGCTGGATATATTTTCAAAACCCTGTACTTCCCAGGAGAAGGGAGCAATTGAGGAAGAGACTTCAAAAGAACATAAAGCAGGAAAATGATTTGTGTATGTGTAATGTGATACCTCATTGCACTGCATGTAATAATAATGCATCAATGTGTGGGCAGCAGTCCTGTGTACTTACCGTGACTCCATTGTTTGTATATTTGATGAAGTCAACAGTCTGGTTTGATTCTGGTGAACTCTTGTGTGGCTGTGAGGTACAGTGTGCTCGAGTAATTTTCTTATGCGAAAAATCAGGCAAATAAAATAAAGTCAGGTGCACAGCTTTACAGGAAATAAAATAAGGATCTTAGCTTGTCCTCACAATGAATCCCAACTAATCTTTCCTAAGGCCTGAGGCAGTCTGACAAAATTCATTCTCTTTTAGCCTCCTTTCTCACTCATAACTAACCTCATTCTTCAGACTCCCTGCTTCAAGCTTAAAAAGGATAGTGCTCACGTATGATGAGAAGCAGCTCTTACGTTTTTCAAACTTCAACAGAAACAGTAAATACTGGAAATTTACCTCTCCTCCAAAAAAATTTAATACTTTTGATTCTTGTATCGAAATGTAATGTGCTAAAAGCTAAATCGTGGAAAGGTTTACTTAATAACAGAAATTATGTTAATTATACACATCAAATGATTACTGTACAACATGATAACATTGATACACAGATTTTTAAACCTACTTTGTGGTAACCAAACTGCAGAAAGCATTGCTTTGAAATGCAGGAAACACCACTTTTTGCAGGCTTATACTCATTACCCTGGCAGATTTACAGGCTGCAGTCATCAGTGGATGTTTTAATCCTGACAAAAGCAGGGTGTATATTCCAGATTATTCCTGTGTGAATAGGTTGTGACTTAATGAAACCATCAGTTGTCTTTGGGAATAGAGGAGTTTGTGTGAATTCTTAACCTTTCATAAACCCCGGTGCCCAGCTATTCATTAAAGACGGAGTACATCACTTGACAAGGCAACTAAGTCTGAAGTCCAAAGCTATACCATGGCTTTGCAATTGCAAGACACGATGAAGCATATTTTTCCTACAGATTTTGCTGTTTATTAACCAGCAGATCAGGCAAGTCAGAGGAGGCTTTACTTTTTGTAGAGCTGTGGTTATGACTTATCACCACACCTCTAGTAGGTATGTTACTTAAGTCACATAGCTGACCATGTTTTCAAAAATTTAGCTAACCCTTATTTCTGAGTGCTTTCATAAAAACAGAAATATGTGAATACTTCAGGTGAAAGGTAATGGTCCATAATAATATCATATTCTATTATTTAATTTTCCTTCAGTCAACAAATAATATCTCAACTATGCTCTCAATATTCCTAACTTGAGAAAATCTCCATAACCAAAGAGCTTTTATATGTAAGAGGGTAAATCTCAGTTTGTATTAATGTTACTGTTATTTTAGGGCAACTTTTCATTTTTAAAATAGTTCCTTATTACTATCAAGTATTTCTAAACTATTACATGAAAGCAATAATGTAGTTAATGGTTATTATCATGCAGATAATTCTTTGTTAGACAACTAAGTCTTCAGATCTCAGCAAGGCTGAGATACTTAACTTCTGGAAGGACTGTAATATATACTATTTAAAGTTATAATAGGGAACTTCTAATGACTTTCATCTTATTTCCTTCTGCTGATTAGAATAAGAAGAGGTTTTATTCTTGACTTAAACAGCTATGACAGAAGAAAGCCATAATAATGTCAGTTACGCTATGTTTTCAGGACTTCGGTTTCCTTTGCTTCTGGGAAGTGATGCTATTATAGTCAGTGTTCCTGTGGCTATTTCTGAACAAATATCATTCTTACCACAAAGAAAATAAAGAATAGGGAAAAGTGGAAGGATCAACAGAGTGGAAAACCAGAGCTGCAAAAATGAAACTACTTTTTGTACCACACCACATTTTAATTAAACTTTTATTTCAACTGGCACCCAAAATGTATGTAATTATGAAATTGGTTCAGATTCAATTCAAGAAAAAGTAACAGCTTAAACTATTTTTCAGTTCAACTCCTTTATAAAAAGCACAAATTTTGAGGAATTTAAATTAATTTTGAAAATTCTTTTTCTTTTATTTTTTTTTCTAAACATCAAATCCTTCTCTTAAATTGAAGTAAACCTAAGGGCTTATATTTAGACCATGAGGTCCTGGTCTAACAAATCACACAACCCTTTAGAAAACTTTCAATTTATTCTGTAGACTTTAGTTCAAAGTTTTGTGTGAGCCTACAAACACAAAAGGATATTCTGGGCATGTGATTGATTCTGTTTTCAAATATACTGATTTTGCATGAAAGCAATTTCACTGAAGTCATACATTAAAAGGAAAAAATGAACTCGTTTTTGCAGTGAAAAATGGTTTATCCACAGTAACGCAGCAAGTCAGTAGCAAAACTAGTAGTAGGTGAAAGAGGCGTGAGCTTTTTATACTTGAAGATTCAACTGCAAATGAAATCAAGATATAACATTAGACCCTTTGATTTCAATTACGCTATTAACTTGTATTTCAGTAAATCCATATTTCATTTTAAACTCCTAAGGCAATATCTGTTTATTTCAGTATGATGGTTTGCTCAGCTGTTGCATCAATAGCCTATGGATTGGATATCTAGCTATGGAATTTGGTCTCAATGTTTTTAGGCACCCAAATAGGCACATACTGTTGACAAAGTGAGAGCCCCATAGTCAGAGACTAATAGTTGCTATTTATCTACAGTAGAGGAACCTTCATGGCAGCCTCAGTTTAGATTTCCTTGAGCCTTTGGTATTAATCCTGCTAAATTACTGGTCTTCTGTACAAGAGGGGTGAAAGTAGTTCCATTCCTGTGCCTTCAGCCTGAGGAATCCTCGAATAAACTGTCAATAAAGAAGGTCACCAGTATGAACTGATATCTTTCTTAGTCTTTGGTGAGGTATCAAGTAGTTACCGGCCCCAGGACAGGCAACTTGTTTCAGGAATGGGATTCCTAAAAAAATGAGGATTTATAGGTGATGAACTGATATGGATTTCAATCTGTGCAAAAGGTGTTAACAGCCCATCACTGAGTCTGATCAGGACCATCGGTGGTGTTTATATTTACGTAATTAAATTGCACTGAGATTTCAGTGACTGATAGTTGTGAAAATTTATGCCCAGTAAAAAGAATCTCTGAAAAAAACCCTGGAACTGAGTGCCAGGCAGCTTCAGCTGTTACAAATACGAATTTACTTTGCCCGTTCTGAAACATTATGTTTCTGTTTTCTCTTTCCATCAGACTTGCACAAAGCAGTTGACTCTTCATGGAAGATAAATTGAGATAGATCTATAAGGGATTCAAGCTTAGTAATGCCAAAGCTCAGCAGTTAAGAGAGAGGGTAAATCTGATGAAAATGAATGAAAGAGGCTTCCAGGAGACTGTAGTCTTCTCCACCCACTGTAAAACTCCATGTGATATGTCAGACTGTAGCTGAGTCTTTTCTTTAGTAAACCGGGTAGGGTGGGGTGTCTTTTTCAGGGCCTTTGAGCCCTTTGTGCAAATGCTATCTCCAACCATCTTTTACAATAAAAAAGTATCACTTACCAAATTGGTCACGGACTATTTAATAATCCTTCCTGGTCAAGACTTTGGTTGTATAACTTATTCAAAAGATGGATTGATATAAAATAAAAAGTGTGACTTCATTGTGTGTTCAATATTTTATGAATTAGGACTCTTGGAGTTACATTCATCAGGAATTTTTAACAACGATGACTCCAGAAAAGGGGCTCATTTGCTTTCTCTCTGTTATTTTATTTATTAGTTATCTGTACACAGACTTTAAAATGTTACTTTATTATCATACTTCTGACTTCTCCAGACTAGCATGTTCATGGAGATACACACACTACAATCAAAGCATTTTCTCACATTTTTTTAACAGGAAATTACCTTCCAGTTATGCAAATTACCCAAATCAAGTAGATAAATGCAAGTGTGAACAACAAGGAAGAATTCTTTGGAACTCATTCATATTCAGGTTATCATATTAATCATTCTCACTGTTAGTCTGTGGTCCATTGGAGCTCCCAGTAGTGTTTGTACTATTTCTTTTATTTTCTGTTTCTTGTTATTTATCTTTTCTTTGTTGTTTTATCTTTGTTACTGTCAGTCAGTCTGACAATAATGTATATAAAAGCATTAAAGAAACAAATAGTTGTAAGGGCGTCTCTTGGCTGATAACTAGCAAAGGAGAGGTCGTATCTTTCTACAACAACCTATGGTTTTACTGACAGCATAATTCACTGTAACTTCACGGTTCCTAGCGAGGAGAGAAGAAATAGTCCAGCTAACATTACTAGAAACAGAGAAAGAGACCAAAGTATTCAAGGAAAATCAGAAAAGGTATAAGAAATGTAAATTTTATAAGGTTGCACACAATGTGAGGCAGATCCTTGGTATATAAACCATAAGTATGCTGATTTGTATTAGGAAAGAAGATGTCCCTGTAAACACAGCACCAATTATGATAAATCAAGTGAGCTTATGATAACTACTAAATTATACAAATATTTTTATTCATAGTTTTGCCTCAACTGTCTGGAGTTTTAGTTAGCTTATTCAAGTCCTTTGTAAGGTCTAGTACTTAGATTGTGAGGTCTTACAACAACAATTGTATCTCTCCATTTCATGGGTGTCCAGAAGCTGTTGCATTTCTGTCCTGGCTTTTCATTATGCCTCTTAGCCAGGACCAGATGACAAAAGTTATTCACATCAGCTGTTCTCAAGTTATTTAGGTTGGCTATAGCTTTTCTTTGCTTTGGCACAGGTTTTCCTTATCTAAAACCATATATCCAGAGATACAAGCCAACCTGCATTCACTTGCAAAAGCAATGTGCACAATTAAAAACCCCATAATTTTGTAGATTTAATCGACTTTTCTGTTCAATGTTGACAGTGGTTGTTCAGGCAAGTTTATTACTAAAAATGTCTGATAAACACTGTATTGGAAATTTTACATTTGTGAATAGACCTGGAATTGTAAATATTGAACTGACATATAAATCAGATCATATACCGTCACGTACCTTGTGTGTGGAAGCCCTCGTAGCAGGAGTTTTTTGTATATGTGAATATGCAAAAGTACACCTTTTTCTTTAATCTTGTGCAACTGCAAAGGAAAGTACAGGAAATTAATGTCTTACATAAATGGTATTTTGGTACAGTAATTTGTGGCTCAACCTACTTGTTTTCCTTCAGAAGTAGATTAACTCATTCCATTTTTCTTGTGAGCTAAGTCTAAATAAAAATCTTCAGACCTTTGAGTTGGTTTCACTATAAGAGTCTGCAGACCAAATTCAAGTATAATTGTTAGATTTTCTTGTGTAAAGAAGTCCTAACTTTCTCAAAAGGGTTTCGTAATAATATATTTTTTTTCCTCACCAGAAAAGCCTGAATTCTCCATATTTTCTATAAATCAAAATCAGAAAACTCAAGAAAGCCACACAGTTAAGAATTTAAAAATGTGAACATATGTTTGCAGACAAATCTTTAGAACTGAGTCCCTGGCTCTCATCCTTTCATCTGCTTTACACTACATCCTGTTATAACAATCTTTTCCAGATGTTTATTATAGTAACTTCTGAGCTGCCTTCCCTTCTGCGCACGTTGAGATTCTTTGCACTGCTGAGGAGACAGTGCCATGTAGAATAAGTTTGTAAGAAGCTCTGTAACTTTATTGGTCAGAAATACAATACAGAAACAAGTTAGGGTAAGATGGTTAGTTTGGAGGATGATAAAAATGCTCTATGACAAAAGTTCTCTGGAGAGATAATCGGTATCATACAAAATTGTTTATGTGTGAAGCATAAGGAAGGGCAAAAATACCAAGTTCTTTGCTTTGACTATTAAGAGTGTCTTCCCAAAAGATGAAAGAGTTGGTTGATAGGATGTTAGTCTAGGATATTCAAACTGTATTCATAGAAAGCACGTCTGAACAAATGGCACTGCCACTTCAGAGTGACTGCTCTACATATCAAGTACTTCATACATAAGGATTGGAAATATCTATTCTTGGACAGATCTTTCAACTATGCCCACCCTGGGAAAACACTAATGAGCAATCAATTCTGCTGCTGTCCAAGGGACCCTTTCAAGAACATTACAATCCATTTTAAAATGAAAGCAGACCTATCCAGCAGCTATATCATTGCTTTCCATTACCTGTGTTCTCAGATCACAAATTCATGTACAGAAGGCAGCTGAGCATTCATAAGGTTTCAGGGACCAGTGCCAGAAAATCCTTTTTCCACAAATCTCACTGCCATGTTTTAGATGTCCTCTTGAGGCTTTCACTGAAGACCCCTGAGGGACAGGGAGCGTGGCTGGGCCAGGGGAGGAGTTTATGTGACAGATTGGTGGCTTTTGTTTTCTTATGCCACCATGGGACACACATCAGGGTCATGGGAAGTCAGCGGCTGTCAGGATTCAGAAGTTCCTAGTGCAGTCATGGGACTGTGGTGTTGTGTGTAAACACCAGCAGGGACCCAGTATATCACAATCCATGATTTTAGAAATTAAAAATAAGCTTTTTATGAAAAAATGCCAGCAGCATCATAACAGAAGTTGAAATTAGCTCACCACAATGAGCTTCTGTTTGTGTACACATATTTTTAAGCAACTGAGAACAAAATCTATCGGATATCCTTATAGCTGCCACAGTGGAGATGCACATTCCCATTCAGACATATGCAGCCGCTCCAAGGCCCATATGTCCTTAAAACTGACAAAAAGGGTGACAGGATGCTTTGGAAAAGCCACATTGGCACTGTCACCTTTGTAACAATGTGCAACGTCTCCATAAGCTGAGACATGTTGGAAAACTGAGAGTTCATGAAATGTCTGTAGAAATGATTGCTTTGGATTGTTGCATTTGCCAAAGATTTTAAGGTCTTAGCTGCATTTAGAAAGCCCAAAATGGTCTTAAAACAAAAGAGTAATGGGCTTGCCCAGGATACCAGGTGAATTTCTCTTAAAAAGTGTTCTCTTACTGCATTATCATTTAGAGAGTTGTATGGACCAGGTTTGAAAAAAGCAAATTACTGAAGAATGTGCAATTTGTTTTGAACAAACATGGAAAGAAACTGAGTAGTCACAGCCACAATGACCACCAAACTCTGAAACATGATGCATTGCAGCTTCATGTGTCCAGAATTCAAGCTGTGAATGTCGGGGGGCTTACTGATGCATGCAGAATATGCACACATTCATCTGCTGCTGTTGAATTTACCACTGATTTTCATGGAAGTATCAGAACACTTTACACTAAAAAAATCTTTTCCAGCAGCAGTAGAAGTCACCCCGACCTACCCAGGAGAGAAGGCTGTAAGAGACTGTACATTCAAGTTTTAGCTCATAAAGTTCTCTTCTAATAGCAGAAAAGCCACCTCAGAGTCAGGGAGGAAATACCAAGTTTCCTGCAATTTTAAGTTATTCCTCCCCAGCCCACGGGTTTGAGAGTCTTCACTGTGGAAATCAGGGCACAGGGGATGGGAGCTGACACACAAAGGGGTGTGGGGAGAAATGTGCCTGAACCTGAGAGCTTAGAGGTCATCTTGGGGCACCCAAGCTTTCATGTAACTTGAGATCCTCTGAGCAAAAGCAGAACAAGAGGGTCAGTTCAGTTACTAAACCTTTAATGGAAACCAATTTCTTCACTTAAAATTCCCACTTAAATTTCCCACCTTTTCACTTTACAATGTATAAATGAAAAAGGCCAAATTTAATCTTTCTTAGCAATCCTGCAAGACTTCAGACTTGAATAGACATTTGTGGCTGTGAACATGCCATAAACATTCTGCCTAGCTTTCAAAACTGTCTTTATAGAGGCCAGAGACAGAGAAAGTGCTTAAAACTGCTGTCTCCCCAGCTGCCTCCAGATCAGATGCCTGACATCTGATTTTTCTCTGCTTACAGAAGCAGAAAAGATAACTTATGTTTGTTTTTAGCAAATTAATTGTTCCGTGGTTTTTTTAAAGGTTGACTCAAGCAAGGAAGGAATAATTTATCAAATGTAGAGGGAACATGATTTTTAAAAGGAATTGAACACAGCTGCACGGCAATGAGACAGGGGGTTTTGTTGCCGCTGCTGTTGTTTTCAGATAGAGATAACTTCCTTCAATTTGTAGGTGTAGGTGTCTACAGACACTGACTGTAATGGACCATAGTTACTGGTAGATAAACCTTGTGGGTTTGGTTACCATAGAGATGGGTTTGATCTAGTGCATTAAAATTCCCTAAGACAAGAGTGCATCACAGATTGTATTAAATTAAGACTAGTGCTGGTATGCTTCCTAACCTGTATTATAATTTCTTAGAATGATGAATCAATAGACTATCAAAGTTCAAGGTTCACAGGAAAGCTGAACAGTTATATCAAGGCAGCATATTAATTACCAGTCTACTGTTCAGTGACACGTCGCCACGAGCACTGTCATAGTTTAGCCTTTCATAAAGCTTTAATTGGTACCTCAGGTGATCTTAGTACTGGTTTTTACTGCAAGGTAAGTAGGCAACTCAATAAAAGCCTTCTAAAAGAAACCAGTAAAATGAATTTATGGAATAACATATAGGCTGCTAAAATGGAATTAGTAAATCAATCTGAAGGAAATCACTATGACCAATGCACTCAGAACTAAGGACATATTCCCACAAAAATATTTGAGTCTGACTCATTACATTGGTCTTACAAGGTATGGCTTTGGTCTGTACACTCACCCCATAACTCCTTAGTTGCACTTAATGTTGTATACGGGGTGAAAACCCCAGTTACAGGTTTTAGGAACACACAACTGAGCTACAGCATGAAAGGAATCTGGTTAAAACCCACATGCGCTTATAATGATAATTTTTATGAAAAGGAGAAATCAACTTACTATTTAGCTTGCCAGTAGATCCTCCGCCCCAAAAAAACTCCAAACCAAACCACAAAAAACAAACCCAGAAGAAAACTATACTCTTTTTTGAGACCACAGATGTGAGCAACTGGTGCAGTTATTAAGTCAGGGCACAGCAAAAGATTTCAGACAGTGTAAGGATAAGTGTGGATATCCTACAATTATTGGTATGTTTCTGTATTGTGTGACATCAAAAGGTGAAATGCACCACTCAGGCAACAAACATGGTAAGCGTTACGGTTTCTCCAGTGTGCAGAACTGGGAAAATATGTCAAGTTTTGCCAAATTCTGCACCTTCTGCTTGACTTCAGTTTTACAATGCCACCTTACACTGGCTGGGAATCTGAGCTTGGATAATTAATGCAATATATTCAGACACAATAAAAATGTTTATCTTAGTTTTTTGTCTATTAATTTTCTTGCAGATGCATGTATGCATGTGTACAAGAATATACATGTTCCTCTTACACCTGTAACACCCAATCACTCCCCTGTTAACAGACATGGATCAGAGCTGACGTTGAATGTGGAAAGTTACCACCTGCACAAAGAGATCCTTACCTTTAGCATTGTTTGCCACATATATCACACAGATGTAAATAGCTACAAAATACACTGGAATAGCACAGACCAGGGATTTATTACTTTTTTCCACTCATTTTCTACGAAAATCACTAGCAAGTGTACTCTACACTACGCTAGGCAGAGACTGGCATGCAACGTTTCAGTTTGTCACATACATGATTTAGATGACAAATGAGATTATTCGAATAGCAAAATTGAATATTCTGGTAAATAATTATGCTTCCATCAGGTTTCCAAGGACTATTACCAACTAGTGGTTTGGCTCCAAACCATCAAAAACATAATCATAGGGGTAGTTTTAAGCGGCTTGGCTGTGCTTATGCTGCTTGTCGAAGGCTGCCCTGATGTTGGTCTCAAGAGCAGACTCCCACTTGCCTGTCCACGCTTGTGGGATCGCACTGCCTGGGAACACGCGGCAGCTCTGCTTCCTCTCAGCACTGCGCTGAGGGCCATGGGGGTCCAATCTATTCTCCTGGAGCTGTTTTCACAGCATTTCCACACAACTGTGCTAGAAACCTCCTTGAAGAGGTGCACAGGAGCAAGTGCTGCAGCTGGACCTTCAGCCCTTGCAAAGCATATCCTGCTCACCGGTAGCTTGAGCTAACCTTTGGCAGAAGGCAGAGAGAGGCAGAAAGGTAGCACCTTAGACCACCACAAATAAATCCGGCATAGGCCATCTGTGCGACGGCAGCATGACTGCAAGCCTCGCCGGGAGCATGCCATGGCTCTTATGGAGCAGGTTATCCACTGACTGCAGCTATTAAAGTGGGAGGCCATGCTCCTCTGAGAAGCTGTGAGCATAAATGAAAATCAATGGTCATTCTTACGGAAATTCAGATCAAAGTGGAGATTAGGAACTGCTTGGTTTTGTAAACTCCAACAGAAATGAAAGGGAGGAATAAGTTTTGGGAAGAAAATACTTTGAGAAAAAAGGAGATGCAGGCTAACCATGGTATTGAAAGGTGGTGAGCAGATTTAGCTGTGTCACTGCACTGTCGTCTACTTTGATCACAACAAACCATCTTTCCAAGGATTAAGAGTATTTTGTTTGAGCCAACCTTGTTTCCTGAGCTGTAGTGACACATTGTGTTGGCTACTGGGTAATACTTTCTGTTCAACAGATACTGGATGTGTACAGCTGCCAGGATTAGGTAGCAGCAGTGGTTTGTAACAAAAATACAACAAAGACGTAGAGAATTGGAAATAAGAAGCCACCCTGAAAAGTCTGCCCAGGCTGTGTGCCAGCCCACTTGGTCACCATGGAAGCAGGGAGGCTGGGTGGGCAACGGGACCCTCAGGAGTATGTGCAACTGGGGCCAGGGTTTTACGAACCATTTCCTTTAAACCTGGGCCCCTTTAAGCAGTGCCTATGCTGGGTATTTCCTTCTTCTGCCAGGATCTGAAATTTATTAACTTCTGCATTGTTTAATACAATAATTTGGGATATTGCACTGTATGCCAGACAAATAAATGGATTCTGGTTCAGAAATCTTTCCTTTCCTCCTCTCCTTCCAAAAAGAAAGATAGGGAAATATTTTGTTTTAACCTGAATCTGTTCAGTGAGCAGTTCTACACAATGGCCATGTAAACAATTGTATACATAAAGAAGAAGGGAATTAATTCTTTCATATGCTGCTTTTTCAACCAAAAAACCCCATTTTCTGAAATGTCTCCCTAAGACAGCACTGGATTTGGAGTCTGTTGTGGCAGTATCCAGATACAGGGACATGCTGAAAAAGTTAGGGTGGTCTTCAAAGTGTTTGTCTAACAACGTATAGAAGAAATAAAGTGAAATAATTGCAATTCTTATGCTTCTTGAAGAACTCCTGTGCTATTGGACTACTGCAAATTTTGTTGTCACTCTGGAGCTTTCAGTTACAAGTACTTGTTGGTAGTCTCTCTTTCATTTTACTCTAAGAGTGGCTATTAGTGGTACATACCTACTCAGTTGATCTTTCTGTATGTGTATAATGCTACAGCTTGGAAATTCAGGTTCAGCAGCAGGTGTTGCATTTAGAAACACAGCTCTTTCAGCATCTGCTGCTCAGTGACTCGTAAAGAGCACAGACAACAGCTGGGCTTGTTTGCTTGCCTTTTTACTTCAAAGAAAGCTGCTGTGGTAGATGCAACACAAGGAGGAGGAGGAGGAAGATTTGAGTCAATTCCTGAGCTTTGCAAATTTATTTAATAAGGGTATGCCATGTTCTTCAATTTCTTCCATTTGAGAGGGTTTGGTGGGAAGGGGGAGATGCAGGCAAACTAATATGGCTACTGATTATATTTACTGGTAGGCTTTCAAATAAACAACATAGGGATGATAGCCTACAGCAGACTCTGATTTCAGGAAATACACAATATTCTACCTTCACTTAGCAGCAAGAGGGCAGATTTCAGCAATAGCAGTAGCAAGGGATTTTTACTTTAGTTGATATCAGAGAGAATGGGAAATTAAGAAGTTCTTTTTATTTCTTTAGATGATAATATATCTTTTGCTAATTTCTGTAGGCTGTAGGAGAGTAGATGCAGAGCTATGTTCTTTTATGGAGCCTTATCTCCTGGTAACCTTTTAGCAAATGCTTCATAGTTAGTTAAATGCAAGGTGATGTTGGGCATCTCCTTCTTAAACTTTTCAGCTGTGTATTTCCTAAAGCTGAAGTGGCTGTCCGAGCACCACACTGCCTGTGTATCCTATAAAATCAGCTCATGAAGACGAAGAGCATCCCAAAAGGTTTTTTTGGCCTCCTCTTAGTTTGTTTATATTGGCAATACAGTAAGTGCAGTTGTGTAAAAACAAACACAGTGATTATGTTGTTTGTGCTTCACCAGAGTCCTGGCAGGTACCTGGGTATTAGCTGCATTTCAGAGACAGATTGATACAAATATCCACTACAAAGATCGACTGTAAGGTTTATTGTTTTAGTTGCAGCACTATACTGTTATGAGTGACTATAATTGGTGATCTGGGAAGAGGAGTGGCCTGCGAGCATGCATATAAGCTGGCTTTTTCTAGCTGAAGCCAGCCTGTATTCCATGCCTGTTTGTAAAAAAAAAAAAAAA
>VYXH01003573.1:351950-430200 GCA_013397275.1 Burhinus bistriatus
AGTAATAACTGCTGTTTAGAGAGGATTCAGTTATGATGCACACAGCCAAAGAGGTACAACTCTGTCAGCTACTAACTGCTCTGCAGAAACCAAGGAGCTTTCCTGCCTGCCTTGCAGGAATTTGCAAGGTCTAATTCCAGGTGATTAAATCATATAAAGCAATGGGGGGAAATAGAAACAGTGGTTGCTACTCAGAAGCAGTTAAGTTTTTCTGTACCTTAAAGGGCAGGATAATATTTTTATACCATAACATATACTTAGTCCAAAGTTATATTCTGAAGCCTAGGATGTACCAAGAGGGGATTCTCTGGCTCTGGGTACCTAGTTTTTCAGTACAATGGTACTACTGGTTAACCAGAAAAGTTAGGGGAAGGAGTCTCTCTCTTTTGGCCTTGTTAGCAGTGGAACACTTAACACAGCAACAAACTGCATTATATCTAGAGCAGAGGAGCTACAGAAGGGCATGCATCTGTTTTCCCAGAGTTTTCCTGCAAACAATGACCTTCCTGTTTTTCCCAAACTGTATGTACAGTGAGAACACTTCCTTCCTCGCACTATTCACAGTGGTTCAAAAATGAATGTCAGAAATACCACTCCAGCCTTTGCACTCTCCCCATGCGCACGTCTAACACATAGGGACCTTTGTACAGAACACAATATTAACTGCTTTTATTCATCTACAATATTATCAAAATAAAATTAGTTAAAATGGAAGATGTGAAAAATTAAACACTGACATTGCTCTGACAATGTGGTATGGGTACCTAGTTCGTATTTTAGTTTTTCAGCTGGTAATTTGGAATCTGATCCTTTCCCAGCTCCTGCTGGAATGAATAAAGTTCTGGGCATGCACTAACTGCTTCTGAAAACCAAGATTTTGATGAAATGTTCACAGCCAGTGAATTGTTTTTCTTAATATTATTTTCAAAACATGAATATAGAAATAGGCCTGCAAACACTGGCAAAATTAAAGATTGCTTGGCTCAGCCAACACAGCACAAATAACCAAATGTGTTTAAACTTGTGGAGCATTTTTTGTTTGTTTTCATTTTCACAAGTTTCGCTTGTTTTCAGGCAGGATCAAGATCAGCTGCCAAATAATAAGAGCTCACATGAGAAAGCAAATAAACAGGAACAAAAGAGGAACAAATCTTTCCTCAACATAAAATAGAGCTTCCCCTGCCTTCTGTGTGTTGACTCTAGCACACCTTAATATTCTACTTCAACCAGGTACGGCTGGGGAAAGAAAGGTAAGTAGGTAGTGCTTTCTGAGTGCTCTTCTTGTACCTATATAGTGTATCTGCATGTATTGTTATATTTATACAAATGTATATGCGTAGATGTACATGTAGACACGTGTATGTAGATAAATGCAACACGATAGCATTAAAAACAACATAACTGGGCATCACAGCTTAATTAGTAGGCGTCTTAATATCTGAAAGTTTTGAAAGGTAATATTTTTCACCTTCTTTTTCCTTCTTATTTGGTCCTCAAAATTGTCTATGCAAGTTGAAGGAATGGTGAAGTGGGTCATGAGAATTTGTTGTTTGAAAATAGAAATTCACCAAGTCCAACTCTGGATTTAGATATGGATTGAAACCAAAACGTTCTGAAAGGTGGTGGTGCAAAAATTTGTCCTGGTCTTGATTCTTGCTATCTGAAACTCAGGAGACAATTCTGCCAGACCTCTAGAAGCTTCAGTCACTGTTATTTACACATATTTGTCATAGATTTATTTGTAATGGACCCAAAAAATGCTATGTAGCTTCAATGGTATTTAAAGGAAGGGAAAACTTTCTAGACCCCAGAATAGATAAATTTGCTATTGCAGCGTATCCCATAGGATTCTCCACAGAGTATTTTTGGAGACAAGCAATCATGTGATGATATTCTGGAAAAAAACAGACTTTAAAATCTCTTCTCTGAAGGGAGGGAGGTGTGAATATCGCCAGGGGAAGGGGGCGGGAGAAGACTGGAACAGCTGCACTGGCCTTTTCTTTTTCTCTCTTTCCACTTTCAGCACTTACTGGAGGAGGAATCACAGAATGCGTCTGAGAAATTTAAGTAATAATGAGGACATTATGAAAAAGCACCGAGACTTCTAAAAGCTGAGAGGAAAAGCCATAAAAATTGTACACGGTTGAGAAGCAGATGAACCAGAGAAGCTGTGGATGCCCCATCCCTGGAAGTGTTCAAGGCCAGGTTGGATGGGGCTTTGACCAACCAGGTCTAGTGAAAGATGTCCCTGCCCATGGCGGGGGGGTTGGAACTAGATGATCTTTAAGGTCCCTTCAAACCCAAACTGTTCTATGATTCTATGAACAGAAACTTTGGGGAATAGCTTAATGACAGTGAAAAATAAACATAGTTTTAAGAAATCATATCTGGTACTGTTTGGGACTTGAATATTGGGAGGAAAGGGGAGTTTTTAGGCAAAAATTGGTTGGTTTTCTCTTAGAGAGAGAAGCTTAAAAAAGAGAAAAGGCAAGACAAAAAAAAAAAAACAGAGAGAAAACATTTGCAGGGCTCATCTGGAGAGTAAGTGGGAGATGGAGCAGTGAGGTGGGTAAGATGGAGATTAGTGTGGTGGATTTAGCGTCTTTCTGAAGCAAAACAGATTCTTAAATGTCAAGAGTCAAGATTATTAAGTGTTCAGGAAGCGGCTGAAGAAGAGAGCAATATGAAGAGTATGTAGTGAATTGCATGGCAATATGAGAATGCATTAAAGAGCAAATCTTTTCGGAGAGGCTGAGTTACAATTAATATAGAGGACAAATTGTTGGCTGAAATACATACTCCCTTCTTTTTTCCTTGTGTAACACATTATTGCTGATTCATGTGAAACATTACAAGTGCATGAATATCTTCGTTTTTGTTTCTGTCTATATGTGATTGCAATCCCACAAGCTTAAGGACTTCTCCCTAGTGTGATAACCCTCTCCATTGCTTAGCATCTTGCACTGTAGAAGGGTCAGGGAGAAAATCTAACTTTCTTCCAGAATTTTAGTTTCTCTCTTTTTCACCCGTAACACCTCCTATGCCACTGGACTGCAGCTGCCTATAGTCTTCACCACAGACCTGCATTTGAAACCAAAGGAGTCCAGTTAAAGAAGGACAGTTTCACGTAAGTGTAACTAGGTCTTGCTTTGTGTGAAAGTTTCTTTCCAGACACCTTAACTGCCTCATTTCCCCACTTTGAGAGGAGTCTGGACAACATGCACGTCTGATTGTTGTAAGCAGAACAGAGTTTTCCTGATTTGTCTCTTCCAGGCACTTCTGTTTACGTGTGCCAGGTCCCTAAACCCTCTTGGACACTACTGAGACCTGTCAAAAGTTACAGGTGGTCAACATGAGCAGCAACATTCTCTGGTATAAGAGCCTTTTCTGTGTCACTGAGGTAGCCTCTGGCTACAAAATAGCACCTCATCTCCTTATGTTAGTGTATCAGTCTCCAGAGTTGCTACTGGCTATGAACCAGATCTCTCTTCTCCATCAACATCCCTTGAGTCGCTGTTAACTAATACTTCACATTTCAGTCGTTACTGTCTATTTTGCCAGTGGCTTATGGTTCTGAGTATTAGCCCTTTCTCTCTCATATAGAAACAGCTGACTCATGACATTTTCATTTATGTTGCTTTATAATTAATCTTGCTTACCCTACCATAGCCAATACCACATTGCCAATGAGTAGATCAGTGAGAGTCTTTCTGTGTTTTTTGACAGAAAAACCTCATTCTCGGGTAGCAATGTACATAATAATATGATTTAATCTGGCGTCACGGTGAGGAGAGGGTGATGGTTTACTTGCCATCTGCAACTGACACCCTGTACATGTTCCTAGCACAATACGTTTAGTCTTTGGGGATCCCCCTTCAGAAGCAAAGTACAACTTGGTGTTTAATTCCAGCTGCATTTTTTCCCAATTTTGGTGTTGTCATTTTTAATATAAAAAATAACATTTGATTTTAGTATCAAAACGAACACCTCGGAGTAAAATCCTGATGCTCAGTAGATTAAAGAACCCTTTTTGATTCATGTAATTAGATGAGATTGACCATTTATTGCTTCATCTTTTACCCTAACTTGCTATGCTAGATTCAAAAACTGCCATAATTCAAAATTATACTAGCTTCAAGATACTTGCACCACCTTTCTTGTTTGAGTGAGGATACAGGTTTTAAAATGTTGCCATGTGTCCCTCCCCTTATTTCTCCAGTCACATTGCTGTTGCTAAATTGTGTCACTGTTTTCTAACCTTCAGTACGATACAAAATTACTGCTCCTTTTCTGTCTTATTCCAGCTGTCCTTTTGCTCCAGCTGAGATACTTAACTTCAGTGTACAGAGGATTTGGCTTCTCACCACCTGCCAGGTTTTCCCTGTGTACCATAGGTGGTTCACTCTTCCCTGCTGCTCTTCATGCTTCACAGAAAAACTCAAATTTTGAGCCAGCATTTGGGTTAATGGCCATGTTAAAAAACATCCCTCTGTGAAGCATGAAAGACAATACAAAGCACCAATACAGCCCCTAGAGGCAGATGGAAAAGAAGCTGATTTTCTGAAAATCAGAAACCTTTTTAGCAGACAGGTCATGAGTTGGCCCACCTCATGTAAATAAACTCAACCTATCCAGCAAATGATAGCTCAGAAAAGCTTTAAAATGGTGCTCAGCTAAGAGGGGGAGATCCATAGGCTGAAGCTCACTGTGAAATCAAGCCAGAGCCTGTACTAACCATGTTAGGAGCAGTTTCAGCTCCCACTTGTGCCTTACAAGTAGCTTCTCGAGTGGGGTTGGTCCATGCATGTTGTCTGTGTATGTGCTGGCCTTTTTGACACCAAATTTTCCAATTCAGGTGAAAAAAAAAGTCTAGACAGAGTGACAAAATCCCTCACGTCTTTACTATTATTTTTGCCAGAGAGTAGTTAGAAGATTTTCCAAAGTCTATGTGGAATATATAACTATTTTTAGTAGTTTTGGGCCTTTTTGTGATTGTATGTCAATTGGATAAGCTAAAAAAATCCAACCAAATTGACAAAACAAAGGCCATCTTACGGATACTGAAATATCTTTTTTTGTTTTCTTTGGTTAATGGTCGGATGAGTACTTTGTCTTGCTCTTGGAATGGCCATTTTGAAGCAGAAATTAATGCTGTCTTACTCTGTTCATATCAATAAATTATTGTAATAATATTTTCTTACTTCTGATAGTCAAGTATTTTTTTACAACTCTTAAATTAAATGGGTTACAATGTCCAGATTAATGTGGTTTTACTGCTCATGCAATTAAAAGCACTTACCAGCTTAGTCCAGAAAATGTTATGGACTCCTCACTAGAAAATTTGAATTAGTAAAAAGCAGAAATAGTCTGTATACAGTTTACTTCTAACTTTTTGTACCACACTCATTTCTTATCTTTATGGTCTCTCATTCGATTCCTTTGTTTTTTATCTCTTGGAACACCTTGAGACTAATTATTTGAAAGAAATATTAAAATACATGAGTTTCTTCTGTAATAGATTTCTTTAATGTAAGCTTGGACGCTGGATGCAGCAAAATAGACGCATTTTAATAATGCCATGGAGAAACGAGGTCAACTGTCAAGATCTTATGAAAATAGTGAATTGTGTGAATAGGTCTTAAGGCATTAATTAAGACAGCGATATGATTTTAAACTATTTAGATACATGCTGCCTTCTATCAGCTTGTGATCTGGGCAATTGATTCGTAGATTATTCAAAATCTAATGTCAAGGGTTTTAATAAGAATACTTTCCCCATTCATAAGAAAATCTTACAATGGCATTAGCAGAAGTATTTCCATTCCTATCTGTAGACAGAAGGATATCTTCCAGGTTGTAGAAAAGGGTTGGAAAAAAGGTAATAGCAGGCTTAGCAACTGAAGCTATGGAACTGGCAAGGAACAATAGAGTAAATTATAACACAGAAGAAAAGCTATTCTCTGTAATCAGTAGTGGGTGACCTTCTGTAATACCTACTGTATCTAGCATAATTTCAAACTCAGAAATCAACTTTTGTCTTTAAGACTTTCATTATGGAAAGAAAAAACATATTCTGAGCTACAACAACAAAAGACTTGTTTTAACAAACTCAGCACTCTGATGAGTGCGGCTGTGCAAAATGCCAGGGAGTCAGATGGTGCTTTGCCTGTGAAAGCTGGAGGGAGAGACTAGGGAAACATAAGGCAGAGTATTAAATGGATATGCCAAGGCCAGACTTATACAGATATGGAAGTTGAAGTATGTTTATACAAAATAAAAGGAGTTACTGGAATTGCAAACATGCTCAAAGCACTGTATGTTAACTCTTTACTGGCTCAGGGTGCTAGTTTCTTGAGTCATGGAAAGACTTTGACACTTCTGATCTGTCTGAGTCTAAGATGACCGATTTGAACCAGCTCCCTACAGAGAGCAAAAGGCTAAAAGCCTGCGTTCTGTGTTCAGCAGCACATGGAGGCTATAAATGACTTCTGTATCACCAGGAAGTGGGTCCTCTGCTTTGTCCAAATGCAATTGATAGAACAGCTCCCATGGGTTCTCTGTCACTGGATGTAACTGCAAAGTTTCTTTTCAGCATGTACACACAACATGATTTTTATTTTTTTGTCAGCAGCAGCATTCAGGACTGACTTTATGACTCCTAACTTAGGATCACAACTAAATTTCCGAAATTGGAAGTAGGCAAATTACATCACCTCTAACCCATGCATAGGCGAAAACGAATCTAGACTGTGTCATTTGACCCACCCATAGTACAATTTTAAATAGAGATCCTTATCTCCATGGGTTATATGTACTCCCGGAGTTGGTATTGAAAGTTCATGCTTGCTGGGTTTAACCTGAACGTTTACACAGGAAAGAATAAAGCTAATGTCAAATGATTTGGGGAAAGCCCTCCAGGACACTATGAGGCAGAATTACTTCTGTTAAAACATTTGTATTCCAGACATAGATATTGTAATTTCATCTAACTGGGAAGACAAGAATGCACCTCATGGAAAGTCAGTGACTGCTTAGCTATGCAGCTTGCTATCATCACATCAAATCTGTCTTACGGTCTCTGCACCAGGACTTCTAGTATAAAATCCTGCACAAGGAATGTGGACCAACATTCAAACTGTAATTTGGGGTTCTCTCGCTGCTTGTACTACAGTCTGTCAGTTGTGATCACAGTTCTTGACAGGAGACAGAAACGCTGGAGAATTAAAGAGACACCAAGCTTGTCCCCCAGGTGATGGTGGAACAGGCTATTTCTAGCAACAAGGTCAAGTTGGAGAAAAAACATTTCTGTCAGCTCTTTCCATGCCACAAGGAAGCTGCACTTCCTCATTCTTCCACACTGCAAACAAGGAGAAAAGAAGCAGAAGCATATAAGCTAATCAAACTGTTCTAGTTGCAGATTCAGAAGGAAGTCAATAAGACACATTATAATTTCTGTGTCTAAATGGTTTTGAAGCATTTGCAAGCTGAGCATGTGGGTTCACACCTGGAAAAAGAAATCATGGTATATATATTTTGTCAGTTTTTCAGTAGATGTCATGATCCTATCTGTACTTCCCATACCACTTAGCTGACTGGAAGTAGTCAGTACCACTGAGCATGTCTTATTCCATATGACATAATTTAAAATTTTGTTTAAATCCCAGTTTTGCTTGGAAAGTTTCATATGAAAAGGTATGCTTGAGTTTCAGTTATATTATTTTAATGCTTTTTACATAAAGAGCTCTATTAGTTTTAAACTTAATTATGCCCAAATACCAAGAAAATTGTCTTCTCTTGTGATATCTGAGCATGTAGTCCTTGTTTTTCACTTCAGTTAGTGACAATGATGCCTCTACAACAATCTGACATGGCACACACCTGCCTTTCTATAATACTCATCATGAAAAAAACTCCAAGAAAGCTCTGAAGGATTTGTTTCTGAATAATAATGGCTTCTTAAGAGAGAGAGTGGAAGTACAATCAGAAGTGGAAATACTTGAAGCAAGAGCTCTAGAATATACTGTTTCCCACTGTAATCTCACTTAGGAAAGCATCTGAAGTGTGTGTGCTTGAATCTGAGTAACTACATAAGCAATAAACATACATTTTCTAAGTTAGGATTGGATTATTTAATTAAAATATGGCTTATGGTTAATATTTTGAAGAATCATGGTCTATATTAGACCAGTGCTAGGCATTATGATAATAACGAGCACTGAAAACTGCGTTTTACAGCTTCTTTCCCTGTCAGTCTGACTGTTCCCTACTGACTGTCTTTTTGTATTTCACCTGTTTCTTCTAGTTGTATGAATTACCCCTAGGACATAGAAGGATCTTACCAGTCAAGTAGAAAAGCCTTGTCATAAAGAAACATGCACTGCTCTTTTAAGACATTAGTCTGGAAAAGAATGATAGAGACTGGTGGAATGATTTTTCTTAACTCTTTAATGGCTTATTTTATTTAAATATACACAATATTTTTATATCTATTATTTGTTGGATACTCAGGCTACAATAATTGCTTTTAGAGATTCCTTAAAATGGATGTAGTAAGAAATGTACATGAAAAAGTTTTTCAGAATTGAATAGCAAATTATTCAAATAGTCTCTTCAAATAAGCAGTAAAATATCTAGAGCTATATCATAAATGGTGGACTTTCTTCAAAACTTTTGACATAACAGTGTCACAACATTCTGCCAGAAACAAATGGAATAATTGATCCTGACTTGAAACATCATAGGAAATAGACTGGGTAGAAGTTCTCTCTCCAAGCCATTTGCTGTAATTCCACAATACAATTATGTGTGACAAAAAGAAGGAGTATTCCCTGGACAAGATGTATGTGGTAGCGTATGATGAGGTCTAAAGGTCAGCTGCCATAAAATTGCTACTTTTGGCTAGTTTCTGTTTTACTAAATATTATTACTAGTCCCTAAGGAAAAATAACCCTAATATCAATGTGAATTTGTTTTATCTGTTGTAGTAGCTTTACCAAAATTTCCCTTAATATTCTTTCTGCAGTTGACTTTGGAAAAAAATGCAGCAGTTTGCATTCAGATTACTAATACATTTATCTGAGAAACAATTTTACTTATTAAAGGAAAAACATATATTTGAGTCTTAACTGTATTCTCAAATAAACATCATGCATACGATAGTATTTGTTAGAACTGTGGGAGAGGTAATTAAGGTAAAGTAATTCAGAAACGAAACACAAGACTATCAAGAAGGAGTGCTTGGTCAGACCCTTGACTTGCCCCTTACTTGTAGTCAGAACTCCCACTGGCATCTATCATCACTGACATTGGCATCAGAGTCCAAGATAATTAAAATCAAGCAGAGATTATGTATTATCCCATCTAATACATATGCTTAAACAAATACTCTGAGTTAGAGGAATGGGTGTGTGTCAGGGGGAGAATATTACCATTAGCTAAAGTTTTCACTTCAAACTAATGAAAATTAAAGGTTGCTTTTATAGGAAAAAAAGAGTTCTAGTGCATATGCAAAGTTAAAATTAATAACTGCTGAGGCCAATTCAGGACAGCACTGATGTTTCACCGAAGTTAGGATTTTATCCAAGGTCTTCATTAAGGCATTGTTGTCTTGCAAAAACAACTGCCTTTCACCTCAGTTCAACATTACTGATTACAAATATGGTCACAATAGTTTCTTCTTGCAAAAAACACTCTGAAATGAAACAGGTGTAAGGAGAATTTAAATTATGCCCTTGTGCTTTGGCAGGTTGCTGTCCTTTTCAACAGAAGTTCCAGAAACCATTCAAAAAAGCATACCAAGAATTAGAACCTGTTTGTCCACCCCTTACAATGTGAGAAAGTAGTTCCATGAGAAAGAGTAGAAGGAATATATGACACTAAGCTGTTACTAATTTGTCAGAAAAGTATATTAAGAATAAATGAAAAAGAACTAAATCCATCCTTCATTCTCAGAAATACAACAGTGGAAGTTCAACAAATAAATGTTTTTCTCTTAACAGTTAGATACAACTGATGATGAGAAAACGAAACCAGAACAAAACAAAAAAGTAGAATAAATTTATAAGGTTTGACCAATATTAAGCAACTATTGCCAGACTACAGGCTACAGAGAAGAATGTATAAAATGGGAATTAAGACACTAACTGTTAGTTGACCAACTACTTTCATTACTGAGTTTACATTTGGCACTATTGGCAGATTCTTTATTAGAAGTTGGCTTATTGTGATTTTAAATGAAAATAGTTTTGTGTGTCACCCTTTGTCCTAAATTACAAATGTTCTGTGCAGTACAATTGCCCTGTTACAACACGAGTTAAAAAGCCAAGGGTTTTGTGAATAAGAGCTACAGCTTCGTTACAGCATCAATATATCATATCCATTGTATGAATAAACTTTACGCTGGCATTAGCATTATTGAAATGATTTTCCTACCGAGTACCAACAATTCCATTGGAATATTCCCATAGTCTAGCCAATCTCTTCTGGCATTCCCTCTCAGCCTCTTGCGTGTGTGAAGCTGTGGAAGTCTGTTCTCAACTTCCATCCAGGTCCTAGAAATCAAAATCTCAAATACATCTAACCTACATTTAGGATTTTCTTTAATTATTACTATTTTATTAAAGAAAATGCTTGTGAAACTTCAGACAGACTAAAATGTTCTACTTTAATCACTACCAAAGTTGGTTTAGAACTGTCAATTGCTGGTTGCTTCTTTTGAGCCCATCACCTCCCTTTGTGGCCAGAACACCTCAAAACAGCAAGAGCTAATGTTCACCGTTGGGGTGACATAGCCAGCCTGTAATTATCCCTGCAGAGAGCTTAATGTTGAGAGTCTATCTTCAGTTCTCAGTGGAAACAGTCTGAATATACCTGCTAATTGTTTGCTTGGCCTTTGCATTCCTGTATTGCAGTATTATTCTATGCTAACTATTTTTTTTCTGCTGTTTAAGAGTTGTTTTTACAGAGTTGAAGTTTCTCTTTTAGTGTATGAAATGAGAGCCTTTGGGAAGAAGCTATTTTGGCTTTTCACTGAGAGCTGGCAAATTGTGTTTTACTGACACCTGTATAGCTGCGAAGTCCGGTGGCAAGACATCCATAAGCAAGTGCCATCCTCAGCAAGTTTACAAAGAATAGCTTCCAGCTGCTCTAAAGGCAGGCAGAAAGGTTACCTGTGAGTTAGAGCTCACTGCAGAGTCCTTTCTTCTTAATAATGGCTTTAAGTTTACCCAGTAATCTTACCAGTTTATTGCAAAGTTCAGGAATTCTAACTAACAGTAAAAAATAAGACTGGTTAAACATCTTTAGGAAAATCATAGCAAAAAAAGTGTTTTCCACCATAAAAATCCTCAGAATTCATTGCAGAACTTGTGGCCTCTTTGTGGAGGTGAGAAGATTTGTTGGACTGACATATCCAGCTAGAGCTCAACACATCCCGAGCATATGAATTTGTTTGTATCCTAACACAGAACTGGGTGACCCCTTTTACGCTGAGACTTGAAGGAGCTCTCCTGGCACCTGAGTTCACTACCACACTTTTCATGAGATTAGGACAGCAATCTCCAATCTTACAGAAAATTTCAACCTGGGAAATGACTTTGGCCTACCTATCTTCCCCCTGCTCCTTTGAAGAGAAACAATATCTTTCGCTTTCTTTTCTGAACTGTCCTGATATAAGCTGTTGCTATGCCTTTATTCCCTAATGCATGAACAGAAATTGAGGTTCTAGCCATAAAAAAAGTGACTACTGGAAAGATAAAATTCCTAAAAGCAGGGGCTGAGAACCAGACCTAGAACATATAGAAGACTGAAGGGGCCTCCCAGTCTCCCCAATGACCTGTGTTCTTGTCTGGTAGGCTAAGATGTTTGCTTAGTTTTAACAAAGAAATTCTCCAGGAACTTTATAAGTTGCCACATCTTGTTATTTATCTTTGTTTTATTCTGTCTTCTGCAAATAAGAAACGTACAATTTTGAATGAGTATTTCTATATGTCTTACAATAAGTTAATGGGGGAGGTGGGCATTTTAGAGACATACAAACACTCTAGAGTTGTTGTAAAGAACATATGACACCTGTATCTTAATGTGCTGTCTTTATTTTCTTGTGGTATATTTTCCCTTCCTGCGTGAACTGCAAGCTTCACCATATTTGCTTCATTCTGAATGTCACCATGTACCACTAACACTCCTTGGGCGTTGCTCTGCAGGGGTCGTGCAATCAGACTGTAATTGAGCAGCTGCAAATCCATGGGAGGCTGTAGAAATCCTATCTGAAAATGGATAAGAACAAACCAGTGTACAATTGTTTCCCTTGATTGGAAATTGCTTTGTATTGATTGGAGAAATAATCCATGCCATGACACATACCAAGGACATTGGAGCTGATGCCAATCACTATTAAGCTCCAGATTCCTAGTAAGACTATTTTGTATATCATGTGACACTATCGAAAAATAACATTAATTCTTTTTGAGATTCCTAGAGTTTAATTATCAGCTGAGTGCTTTAGTTAGACTATTGCACATAATTCTCTCTCCTCCTGAGTTGATAAACCTGAAATATGTCATCCTATGTATTTACGTTTGTATATAGACCACACACACGCACACTGCAGAGACTGACAAGGAGGTGCAAGTGCTTGATTTGAATCCTTCCAGATTAAAAGCATGACAAAGGACTCCTGAATCCAGCCTCAGGTAGGCCAGTAGGATTTTCCTGAATGACCCTTTTCTACTTTTTAAATGCAAAAAATACTGCTGTTGAAATTTTGCATGAAAATCAGTGCTTTTTTTTTTAAAGAAGGAGGACTAGTTTTGTCAAAATTATTTTTTTCCCCACTTAGAAAAATAGTTTCAGTGGAAAGTTTTCAATTATCCATACACTTTAATGGTGTTACACTGGAGTTGCAGATGGATTTAAATGAAAACAGAAACTTGCTAAAATAACAACTCATAGACTTTGCTTTCAGAGCTTGCTTTATGGGTGTTGACAGTGGCATGTAAGAGGGGAAACAATGACTGTTAAGTTAATGAAGGCATGATAACTATTTTCATTTCCCTTGCAGTATTTTTAATGATCTGAAAGCACTTTGGGATATTTCTTGAGCCAGAAAATACTGATGTGAAATAGTCAATCACAACCTACAGAAGGAAGCACAGTTATTTCAACAAATCAACAGCAAATAAGTTTATATTGTTAGCAGTAAACCCAGCCTTGTGAAATGAAATACTGCTCCAGGACAATTCTAGGTGATTGTAATCAATGGTGAACTTGCTCTGGTGTTTGCGAAACCAACATCTCAAAAATTGAGGTATTTTCCAAGTGTAGCTCAGCATAGAAACTCAACATGGAGAGAAAAATATAGTCCTTGTGTTAAAGTTTTCAGTCTCAGAATAGTTTACTCATTGATGAGTATTTTTTAATTTCTAAATTTAGCAAGTTAGCTAGAATTGCAGTAATATGATGGTACCAATAGAGAAATTGTATGAAGGCAAACTGCATTTGAATGCAATGAAAGACAACACCTCACCAAAACAACTGGAAGATTGACTAAAATCAACCAGCAATGGAAATATCTTATGAATTACCTGGGGGAAAAAGGTAATTTTGCTTTGATAAAATGAGGGCAATCTGAATTTCAGGCTCCGCTTCTTCCAGCTGCCTAAGGCTTTCATTGCAGGGCCTCTCAGTTTAAGGGAATCGTATTTTCCTAGGACAAGAATTTTTTCTCCGAAAGTGTGTCCGCAGTCATGCAGAAGCAATCTAAGGCTCTACTTCCATGGCTATGTCAATTAAGTAGGAGAACAAACCATTACAAGACAGAATTGCTAAGGCTTGCTATTTCATTACTGCAGGCACCTACAGTAATAGTAATGTAGGACAAGACACCTGGAGTACACTGATCACTACAATACAGAACCACTGTAACAAGAAAATAGCTTGAGTGAACAGGAACAAGTGAAAGGAAGGGCTTGATAAGCCTGACTTATCAATCTTAGAAATAATAAAGCTAATTTATGAGAACTAGATTTTTTCCTTTTTAGTACAGCATGCAAAATTGCCACAGATAACAGCTTACATCTTTGAAAGGTCTTCACATGTTATACAAGTCCTTATTAGAGCTCACTGAAGGAAAGGGTAAAGTTAAAATACTTTCTTCAAAATTTTTTAATTACTATTTTATTTACAGAACTTGTGCTTAACCGAATATGTTTTCTGTTGTCTACAGTATTTTTAGGTGGCTGTCTTCCAGATTATCTACATACACATATTTTATTTTACCAATTTTACCAAAGAAACAGTCTAGAAGTCTTATTGTCCAAAATCAGATGTATTTATTTATTATGCTACGGAGTGGCTTCGAATGGGTGAGCTTTGACAGGTCAAGACCCTAGTAAAAAAACAAAGGAAGGAAGGAAGGAATGAAATAATCCCCTTTTACACAGGAAGATAAGTGGCAACAGCAATTATGTGACTTTTTAATCTCTTACCACGGACAGAGGAAAGCGACACTTATCTCTGGCGTCATGGATCATAGTAGGTCATAATTTCACTTCTTGTCTAAAACTCTGAAGCCAAGACCGAGATAAGTCAATGTTATTCAAACCTTACCAATAACAATGTTGAGAACAGTTTGCCTGGACTAAGCTTCAAAAGAAATGTTTCCAACATATTTCTGCCTAGCATAGCTTCCTCTGTCCCATTTCTCTGTTTAACATACTCTGCTAATTTCTTCTTGAGATCCTCAGAAGCCCTTACCATTCCTGTGGCAGCAGGATCTGGACATCAGTTTCCATGCAACTGAAAGATTTTAATGACAGTCTGTCCTTTTCTGCAGGCCTGTTCCTACCTTTGGTGCCCAGTTAACAGCATATTATATGTTACTGGGCCATCTTCTTGTTTTAATCAATCTTTCAGGGAGGTTTTATTCCTCTACCTGTGATAATCTTTGGTGTCCTGAATCTAATTTCTTTTTATAATCCCTACAACAGCAAGTAGCAAAGACAAGTTTTACCTAATAAAAATTTGTTTGAATATTGGAAGCAACAAGAACTTGACAGAAATATACATGGAAGAAAGTGAATTAACATATTTAAAAACAAACAAACAGACACTATAAACCATAGCCTGTGTAAGCTTGTGAACAGCGGTGGCTTTCTAGTGCAGAACCTTGCTGGCTTTTAGGAGAGGGATGAGGGGTGGAAAGGTAGAAGTAAAAGCAGTGTGGTTTCTTCTGTCTGTTCTCTCTCCTCTTTTTCAGCAATGTAAGCCATCAGGTGGTGTTACAGAGGCCTCACTGGAGTAAGCCCTTCAGGCAGGGCAGGCATAGGTGAGCAGGACTCTTCTTTCTCTCTTATTTGGGCTCTAAAATCTGGGTGTTAGAGCCCTGAATTAGCCTGCAGAGCCGAGTGGTTATGGAAAAGGGAATGCAGATTCATCTAAGTAAGTTTCCAATTTCAAGCTTCTTTCTTCCATCTGCAAACCAGGATAGAATATAATTTAAAAATATGCAAAGCTGTTGCTTTCAAACTGTGCCTTCACAATCCCATTTGGACTGGAAAACTTAGTAAACAAATCTGAAGATGGAAATGAAAAGTGGGGGTTCCTAATTCAACCACTCTTAGCTTTGCTGCTGTGCTTTAACAATGCAAAACACTTAGGAAATATGACGGCCTGTTCAGCATGAAATTTATCCTGGTGTTCAGGGTTGTAGCAGTTTTTCACAACACTGAATTTTACTTAAATATTTCAGTTAGTGTTGTATTCCTCTTCTTTTACCCAAAGAGGTTCATTGAACTAAGGTAGTGTTACCTTTTTAGCATTGTTTTTTAGAAGCTGAATGCACTTTGAAACCAGCTTTTCATTTTCTTAGAGAAACAATAGAGTGGCTACATCCTAAAATTTTAAACCACTTAAATTTTTTTCATAAATAAACCCCTTATTTATTATCTTATGTATTAGTTACGTATATCATCTAGTACAACTGGGTGAACATGAATCTAGGAAAGATCTGCATTCCTGTCATAAAAATATTTTTTATGCTCAGGAAAAGATTCACAGCAGAAGAAAGCTGTTGTGTTTATCAGGTAACACTTCCACATTTAAAAGCAAATATCACTTTGTTTAGAAGCAAGGTGCATGACTGCCTTTGAGAGAAAGATCATCCTACACTCACAGCAAGATGTTCTTTTTTGGTAATTCACAGTAAAAACAAATGCTGAAGTACCTGGTGGCATGAAATAAGGGGGCTGACATTGGTAAGAGGGAACGGTGGTTGTTTACTTGGGATAGAAACGCTTATATGAGGTGCAAACCTCATCTAACAGTAGGAATACTTGTTACATTAACAAGATTTACTGACAGACTCCATCTGTGCCTTCCCACCAAACAAGGTCACTCAGTTAGATCCTAAGGAGCCTAATGAGCAAAGTGCCAAGTCTCTGGAGTGATAATGGAGGTTTGCTCTGACTTACGCCTCAGGCACTTGCAATATTTTTAGTACTGGAAAATAAATAGGATAGAGGAAAAAAGGTCATAATTTTTATCAAACCAATCCACCTTGAGAAATATCAGTGTGTGTGCCTGTGCATGAACATACCTGGATATTTTTTTCTCTGTTTTCCTGGTGATTCACAGTTTACTTTTCCCTTTTACTTCAGAGTGGCCCTTGAGGCACTTCAAGGCCTTCATCTTGGCCATTCATTTCACAGCTGCATCTTGGTTACAGAAATTTCAGTGTGGTGGCAACACGCCCGTTCTTTTCAGAAGGCTGTAACATCAACAGCATGTGTGGTGGTTTTGTAGTTGAGGGAGAAGCCTTAGTCTTGAATTTTTGCTGTTTATCCGTTTTGCTGTTTATCTCTCTGCAGTTTCTGAGATACAGTCTGGTGAATTTGTAGCAAATGTTATGGTACTGCAAAGGAGAAAGGGACGTAGATAAACTTACAGCATTGCAGACTGCACAAAAAACTACTGCTAAGCACCTTCAGTATTTACAGTTGTGAGTATTGATTCGTTGCTATAGACTAGCTGATAGTTCAACAAAAATTGTGTTTTTTTAATTATTTCTCTAAATTTACAGCAAAACTATATGTAACCTCAAATTATTAAGCTGCAAATTAAAAGAAAGAGGAAGAGAGTACTTTTCCTACACCCTGGAGCATGATTAAACTGTGGGACTCAGTGCTGTCAGGTATTCTTGAAACCCAGTTATAAATTATTCGTCTTTCAACTAGTAGCAGAATGGTCTGAATATGACCTCTAGTTTGAGCTCCTGTCATTCCATACTTGCCTTATTAATTATCCTATTTTCAAAAGTGTTCTCTGGAGTCATCTGAAACAGAATTCCAGGTCCTATAAACCCCTAGTTTGATCCAATATCTACTAATATTTATCCACTATTGTTATGAATATCTAATCTAGTGAATGTCATTCAAATGCCAATACATTATGAACTGCCTGCAGAAAACTAACGCCCTATTTAACTACTCGGTGAATAAAAGAATACTTGTCCAAATCTGTGAGATAGGATTAGGGAGACAGAAACTACTTTAGTTTCCATGCTGTAAAATAAAATGTCATAGCAATCATTAGAAAAACCACATGGTGAAACAATGGAATAAAAAGAAAAATTCAGAAGCATCTTCAATGAAGTTTCTCTCAGTTCCATTCTTTAATGTGCTGGAATGTTTCTGGAATGAAATAGTGCTTCTCACAGTGGGGGATTTGTTGGGTGATGTATAGCTATAAACGATGTAGTATGAAAAAGATGTGGCAGCAGATTTGGTGGAAATGACTCCACTCTGCAGAATCTTTTCTGCTCCACCTTCTGATAGGTTTCTGTTCTGTCTCAGTGTAGACTACCTCAAGTCCTAGCATATCGCACACGGAGCACTTGTTCATAGGATGAGCATTTACATTTTCATTTGTGTGCCTTCATACTTACCGTGTACAATAGAACATGACAAAACTGTACACCTGGATATCAGAATAGATCATTAATTTAAAAGTTCTTGGGGACAAGTTTCCAGGAAAACGCACGTGTACAAATGAATATTTCAATACTCTGGAGGAAAATGTCTCTACAATTGTCAAGGGGCTCTGCGTGTTAACACCAACGTTCAGTTGCCTTGTAAAATACAATTGTAAAAGATGTCTTTACATGGTGATAGAACATCACTGACAGTGGTAGAAGTAGGAACTATACAAGTGGAAATGACATGAAAATTTTAATTCCTAGTCAAAGAATCCACAAAGATTAAAAATCACATTTTATCGATCCTTTAATTTTTAAAGATCCTTTGCAAACATCCGTCCATCAGCTGTCAGTGCAGACTGGGAATCCAGAACTTGGTGTTAAGCTCAGAGCTGTTCAGGACCTTGGTCCAGCCTCCGCCTGTTGCTGCAGCACAGTGTCCTGGATTGCCCAGGGCTTCTCAAATGGCAGCTGAAGACCACATATTAAAACAACGCCATGAATATTCATAATTTAATTCTACTCTTATTTAAAGAGATCTCTCTGTTTCAGTCATCATAAACAATCAGCAGTAGATCTCATAAAAAAGCAGCAGCATCTTTTGCAGTGGCTGTACCTATCTAATCCTAGTTGAATTACCATCTCTTTCAAACCCTCACCTCATTTTTAATATCTGAATAAAAGTTCCCCACTACACAGAATACTCTTATAATCATGACCTCATCATGCTTCAAGGCTTTTTTAGTGTTACTCGGAGTTTTTCTAAATTCTCCCGTTACAAGTGGCAGGTAATTAGTTCAGGAATATGAGCTATATTGAGGTAGAAACTGATATTTTTCCCCTTATGCACTGTTGTTTTCTGATAAATCAAGCTTACAAAATGAAAACCATGCTCATATATTCAAAAACATATCTAATAATATAATAACATATCTGATAATCCTCAATAGTCCTTTTTCTTAACTGATAGACATAATTAAATGTTCTGAAAGGTAGAGGTGAAACATTGCAAAACCTCAAAATTAAGCAGCAAGAATGTCATTAATTCACATACTTTACACAGAACAGCACATCAAACTACATACACACATAAGGAGAAACGGAGGTTTAAATTTCAGTGTCTCTCAACTCTTTAGGATAAGGAGCCGCTACTTGCTTACTGAAATCCCTCTTCCTCCATTCACCAGTTAACTCAGGCACAGCACACAGTATCTCACAGCTGATACTCAAAGCAGATTCTGTCTGCAGGTCATTAAGTACCCTGAGAGTTTTACCCTTAGGTCACTGCAGTCAGAATTTCCAAGTACCCAGAGCAATTTGTTTTCTCTCCAGTCACATTATGTTTCTGCTAGTAATGATTTTTATTTTTTCCTTCTAACCTTGCTCACAGTCATACTTACCTCAAGACCGTATGTATCTGTGCTCCTTTCCAGTAGGCTCTTCTGTCATTGTCCCTATGCCCTCGCGTGTGGCCTAGGTCAGCCCTAATCCCTGTCCTACGTCTTGCTCTGCTGCAGAAACAAGACACATCAATTGCGGCTTGAGTGCAGCCTTCCAGGCACTTCCCATAGCTGTCCTAACAGAACTTGCTTTCTGGTCTGTGAAAGCACCTGTTTATTTGTCCTTACTTGAAAATGAATGATTTCTTAAAGAATGATGAGTTTTGGCTTGCTCTAAATCATAATTTGTGTTGGAGTTTCCTTTACTTCCCAGGTTCCTTCAGCTTTTATAGGTTTTGCCTGACAAAAAGGAATGGTCTCAGAGGCCTGCTCTCATTCTGGATGGAGAGAAAAGCATTTTCTGTAAAATGTATTTCAGCTCTTCACCTAACCTGTATTGTTCAGTAAGTCATTAAAATTAAAAGATTGTGTATGCATGTGTATCTTTAGAAAAAAGGATATTTTTTTTTTTGACAGGAGAACCAATTTAAAAAAAAAACACAGAAAAAAAATAGTTGATACAATATAATGCAAAAACCTTGTCATAAACTGAAAGGAAAATTAGTGGCTGAAAAAGAGTTCAAAACGTGTTTTGCTATAGAAACCCTTTACAACAGAAGAGTTGACTTAAAGAGATTATATGTATAATCAACAACAAATCTTTTGTGTGTGTCTTACAATGCTAGCATGCCAAACCCACAAAGATGAGTAGATGAAGTTATTAGGAAGCATGTATGCAGAAGTTGTACTGAACAGTCTTGCCTAAATGAAAGAAAGAAATGGTTACAATAAGCTTTAAGTACTTGCTGTGAATAAATTGCATTTAAAAAGACTTACGATCAGGTAACACAAACTCATATGACATAACTATATAGAGAAATAAACAGTTTCTTGGGATCTTTCCATGTCACTCATTTAACCTTGCAATAAAAGATGTTGTAAACCTGAGCAGCTTTAAACGGAATGTTAATATGTGAAAGAAACCAAAATGAAATATTTTAAACTTCTTGCAGAGGCAGCAGTTTATTGGCTGTTTCCTCTCAGACTTTCACGATACAATGTCCAGGTAGGTGTCGTGCCCTGAAATCTCTCTGCCATGCTCACTAACGGGTGCATTTTCACTGAGTTTTGTCACAGACCAAATCACTTGCAATTCTTGGTAAGTTCCAGCTGGAGATGGCCAAGGAACTGTAGAAAAGCACATGTAAGAGGGGCCAGGGAAAGGTAAAGACAGGAAACAGTTTTGTACGATAACGCTAATCACAGGGCAAATGCTCCATTTCATGGGAGTTATGCCGACTCATCCCTGTTAAGGTCTGAACAGATGGTGTTTAATGTTTCATTACTTCCATATAGACCTTTCCTAGCAATTAGGGGAACGCCTCACCCAGTGACTGAGACCATCACAGGATCTGAGATCCATGAAAGATACTGGAGTACTAAAACCCCCACCTGTCTGCCTGTTGCATCTTAGTTTGAAAAGTCACCTTCAGGAAGCAATACTCTTCTATTTGCCAGCTGGTGATCAGACATTACAGAGCATTTAACCAAATAATAGAGCCCCCCATCTGCTGGTTTTTGACTCATTTATGCTTCCTGTCTCCTACCACAAAGAGCAAACTGAAGCCTCTATTGAGATTACCATGCTTGTATCCCTCTAAAAGGCACTGATTGACAATTCTTATGCCTCAAACAGTGTTCGATACCATGTCAGCATGCTGTTTGCATGCAAGGGAAAACTAAGGGCTAATAATTATAAGCGTTACTCTTTCTGTGAATGGATAATATGTACAATGTTTATGATCCGTTTTTCTAATAACCACTTTTATGTGGAGGCATCTGCAGTGGAACTAATTTTAACTAGTTCTCTAAGGATTCCAGATGTCACTTGACAACTTGAACAAAAGTGCTGTCTTTCCCATCAGTCTTTGTACCGAGTAATTATTTAACAGTTGCAAAACTGCTTAAGGTGCACAAGTGGCTTTAAGATATTTCTGCAGCCAACCTTTGTCCTGGGCATTGTGGAAATAGTCCCCCACCTATGTGAGAACTTTTGTGGAGCTTATCTACCTGGAGTAATATTTAAAGAACTTAAAGCCGTGCTAGAAGTAGTATTAATTAGGGATATAGCTATAGCTGGAAAAAAAAAAACAAAACAACAAAACTATTGTATCTAAAAGCCTGTCTGTTTTTCTCCAGCTGCAGTTATTTATATTATATAAACCTTACTTGCAAGCAACCCTCCACTTTGTGCTGCCTGCCATAACACACTGCCAGTCCGATTCTTCTCATTAACAGATGATAAATCAAAGAAATTGGGTGGGAATGTGCCAAAGGGAACTGAAAATATTTCTCACCTACTCCATTTCACTCAGCGGCATAGGTTCTTTGGTATAGATTCCTGTATATTTCTGCTTCCACTTTATATTTCTGAGCACAGGCTTTTCAAAAGAAAAGATTTCCTCAGAGGAAAAGACTACAAGAACGCTAAGCTGTGTGACCCCTAAGTGACAACCTAAACTATGTGCCATAAAGTCTCAAACTGGTGCGTCCCTTGGCTTTCAGGCAATGTCAAACAAGAAATTCCCAGATCTTCTCTTCTCACTTTATAACAGTGTGGAAAAGACCAAAAGAACTGGTTATGTCATCTGCTGGTGACAACAGCCACAAAGTCTAATACTAGCTGGGGATCTAGCCCTCTGAGGCCAGGATGAGAGCAGGAAGTAACAGCAAATATTTGCACTCCAGAAGGTGGTCTTGAGAATGTTTGGGTGTCATTTGTTTTGTATTGTGGATTTTCTAAGGTGTCAAGAAGTGAAAAGAATGTATATTCATTTAGGGTATAACAATATAAACACAAATCACACAAATGTCCTTACAAGACTGTAGCTGGCTCACAAGTTTGGAGACACCTGCATGCAAACCAGTCATTCAGTCGGAGTGGCAGAGCTGTGTCAAAGCCACTGGGGCATTACAGCGTGAAGGGCTAGCAACATGCCGGCAGCCAGCAAATTTCAGCTACCTTCTGTGTGGAATACTCTCCTTGTTCAGATTTTACATGTTGATGCTCAAGCCAGAAACAGTCACACCTGAGAAATCTCTTGAATTACGTGCTATGAGACTATGACTTTTCTCCTATTAAACACAAGAAAGTGGCCCACATTTTTGATAGGGCATTAATGTTTCTAGGCTAAAATCTGTGAACTGGCAGCTTGATATATTTTGAATGACTATCCAACAGAGACTTCAATATGTCCCAGTCTACAGTAGATGTAAATTTTATGTAGAAATTCCACTCTGCAATAGTGATTGTTTGCAACCTAGAGCCCAAAGACTCTATTTTCTGTTTTGTTTTTGACAATTTAAGACAGCTTGGAGGGGTGGAGGAGGGAATGTCAGCAAGCAAAATTATTTTCATTTTAGTGTGACTGTCAGATGAACATAGATCCACTCCTGACAAAAACTGTTTAAAGGTACAGAAAGAAGAATGAAAAGATTACACGGTTGCTGCACAAGCTGCTTGGCATTTATTTCGTACAGCAGAAACCCTAAAAGTGCTTCAAAACCAAGTCTTTTCAAAGTTAACAGTGTTGTCATAGATAAAAACATTTCTTCTTCATTGGATGTGTCCTTTCAGAAAAAGTTATTGCAACTCTGAAAGGACAAACGTCAAAGCTCAAAATTTTGTTAGGTGTCCAAAATCTTATTTTAGTTCTAGAACAGACCTAAGTTTGAAAACCAAATTTCTCTTATAATTTAGTTCTGTCTTTCCACGGCAATTAAAATAATTGCACTCTGTCAAGTTATGTCTTTTACCCTGATTAAAAATGTAGCTGTATTGAGCAAACACACCAACTACTCTGTTGACAGATGAACGAAGATTGCACAGCATGTCTGAAATCATTCTGATAGCTTCACACTATGTAATACGTAGGCAAAAAGTCATCCAGTAAACCTACTTATACTCATGGAAAAGAAATACTCCATTAAAGAGTGATTCATTTTGTGCATCATGCTCTTAAATAGTTTTAGTTATAAATCAAACTTAATGAGCTCTTTGGATTCTGCCTCAAAGTTAATTATTGGTGTGTTCTTTTGTACCTGGTTGTATTTGAAAGCAAGTGTCTAAAATCACAGGGAATAAAATTAGATGAAAAAAATCTTTGATCATTAAAAGCATATACATTTAAGTTTAAGTTATTAGTGCAGATAATTTGGTTGTTTACAACATAACTACCCATTTGACTATGGAAAAAAAAAATTGTAAATTGTTTCACTTCAATTAACAGTACATAAATAATTCTGGCATGTATAAATATTTTACTGTTGAAAACTGTAGCACATAACTTTTTATGGTGCTCTTAAAACAGGTCTAATGCAAAGTTAATAACACATAAAAAAACCCTGTCTTTGAGGGGAAAAAGCCATCTGTCACAAAGAGGACTAGAAATGGTGTTGCACCAGAACCTGCTAAGAGACTAACAATTGCAAATTATGTGAGTAGTGAAACATTGCAAAACTGCATAATGTTATAATGCGGCAACATAGCTACAACAGAATATGTGGATTTATCCTTTTGTCAGCTCTTGACTTATGAGGAGTGACTGAGGGAACGGGGGTTGTTTAGCCTGGAGAAAAGGAGGCTGGGGGCAGCCTGAAGGGAGGTTGTAGAGAGGTGGGGGTGAATCTCTTCTCCCAAGTAACAAGTGACAGGACAAGAGCAAATGGCCTCAAGTTGCACCAGGGGAGGTTTAGGATGGATATTAGGAAAAAATTCTTCACTGAAAGGGTTGTCGAACATTGGAACAGGCTGCCCAGGGAAGTGGTTGAACCACCATCCCTGGAGGTTATTTAAAAGATGGGTAGACATGGTGCTTAGGGACATGATTTAGCGGTGGTTTTGGCAGTGTTATGTTAACGGTTGGACTCGATGATCTGAAATGTCCCTTCCAACCTAGCCAATTTGTGATTCTGTGACTTGATGGCACTGTTTAGCACCAGTAGAAATTTAAGAAGATTCTCCAAACCTGTACTTTCACTTCTGTGACACACCTTGTTTCAAAATTTAAAGGGTAGGCAAAATACACAATTGCAAAGTGACAACTAAAATTTTCAAATACATCTTTCTTTTTAGGTTTTAAAGACAAAGATGAGTGCTAAAGGGGTCTCACATTAGAAAATACTTGGATAGCATATAGTATTCTGACTAAGATGAAGTTAAATATCAGGCTTTTCAGCTAAGAAGTATAGAAAGTGCATTACCAGTAATTTGCAGTGGGTGATTGGAAGGTCAACACCACAGAGTAATTCAAACATAGATGCATAAAGAAATCTATTAAAAACTATTCATTCTTCCAGTGGCCTGGTATCTTTTTAGATTGCCTTCTGTAAGCTCCAGGACTGTAAGCGATAACTTTCATGCCTTTGCTCAAACCACATTTATGCTTTGTTAAGTCTGATAGTTGAAGAAAACACCTGTACATCTTAACCTTATACAGAAGAGCCAACGTCTTCTATATTAGGTGAGCACCTGCTCCTTCATTTTCTTAAAAATTCATAATATTAACAGCAGCAAAATTTTGAATATAAAAAAAAATAATCTTGGTAGTTTAGTTAACAATGTTTGAATTTTGTTTATGCTATGAGATGCTGACATATAAAATACTTGTGCCTTTCTGAGTCAGGCTGGTAGGGCAGACTGTGTAAGTGATCTACTTCATATAAGGCCCAGGACCTTGCCTACTCAGTATTTATTTACATGCTTATTTGTTTCTTGTCACGAAGTGAAGCACTCTTTTTTCTGGAAGGGGCAAGCTGAGGTGGAGTTGGCTGGGCAAGGGATAAGTAACAGAGATTACCAAATTTGCTTTTCTTATTAATTTCCTTCAATCCAGAAAGAATAATAGTTCCAGATGTGTAAAAAAAGCAAAGTTTTCTATAACTACTGTAACTGTAGCATTTTTCACCACCCTTTTTTGTCTTACTTGAAAAGTTTAACTTCAGTTTGTGTGTACTGCCTTTTGTGTAATTCTTGGGCTTTAACCACTTACATTTTAGGTCATTTACCACTACTATAATCCTTAATATCAGTAGCTCAAGTTCCACTGTAAGATATCGATACTCATAATTGCCAGGAATTGCAGCCACTGGGAACAGTGGTCTTAGATGGAAACCGTAAAACATCCCTGTACAGTGCGAAAACAGAAAATGGTGAGAAAATGAAAAAAAAGTTAGAATGATAGCCAAAGAGCACTCACTAGCAAGAATTATTTTTTATTATTAAGAATGTAAAAAGTATTCTTTTAGGAAGAGCAAGAAACATTTCATTTAGGTTTGAAATCACTGCCCACCACACGATTTAGTTAAATTTCACCAAAAGCTTCCTTTCAGTTGCAGCTGATTGGTAAATACATGGGCTTATTTCCTGATCTCTCTTCAGAGACAAGCTGAGACCCACAAGCTGCCATCCCAAGCAGGCAGCTGCCTCTGAAATAATACCTCCAGGTATCCCTTCCTTCTGCCTGGCTCATTGGCTGAGATTTATCACTGTATCACTGGCTCTGGCTGCAGAAATAGGGGAGGATGAGAAGACAATGCAAACCCCATAACACACTGGAGCTGTGTTTAAAAATACAACTCTTGTGACTTGGAACAAACATTCAAACTCCCCTGAACTGATTGGTTGCTTTTATGAAATGTGATAATTTTCTAAAAGCTACAATCTTTTGGGAAAAAAAAAAAAGTATTAAGAAAAATACATTCAACTAAAACAGAATTTTAATTTTAACTAGGTCCTATAAACTTATAGGTATCTGTACTTTATACAAAGATCTCATTAAGTAACAGGGGAGAGCTCTTTCTCTGTTGTAAACATGTACACATCTCATTCTAATTCTATAGATTTCCGTAGAATTACACCAGAAGCCCAACAAAGCACCTCGAGGAAACCTTGCTCCTGCTGCCAGGCCAAGTGGATCGCAGAAAGAAAGAGGAAATATTATAGCTTTTCAGTTATCTGCATGAAAACAGAAATGTCAGAACTAGCAGCCAGATCTTCCAGACCTGTGACTCATGATCTTGTAACACAAAGATCAGATGATTGCGATGCACTTCATTAACCTTGGGAAAATCACTTTTCCATACCTTTTATACAGCCACACCTGGAGTTCTGAATTCAGAATAACTACTTAGGGAAAACCCAAATATCCTGACTATTGCTGCAAGTAGCGTAGTCAATGTAAGAGAAGGCAAAGAAAGAAATAAAAATACTAGGATATAGCAAACAAGGGACAACACAGGAAATGTCTGTGATGAAAATGATTATAATAAAGAGCTTTTCTTGGCATGACACATTCATTTCTGATCTTTCTATTTCAAAGACATGACAGAGACAGTGGGATTAAGAAACCAGTGTCAAAAATATTAAAGTTGTTGTGAGTTTGGGGACATTTCAAGCATACCCAAAAAAGGAAAAGACCCCAAGGTAAATATATAAATTGCATATTAAAATCTATATAGAAATCTATATAGATAAAAAATAGAAACCTATATAAATTTTCCTACAACAGAATAAGAAAAGGGTATTCAAAAGCATTAAAAAGCAACAGATTTAAAATGTATTAAGACATTTTTGCAAAGCATATAATTAACCTGTGGAACTTGTTGCCATAGGGTAGCACCAAGGCCAAGAATTTAGTGGGATTTAGAAAGAGTGGACATTTTTATGTATAATCAGAAGTTACCATGTTACATTAGAGAGCATAAAGTGCTTTTACAGAGGACATAAAGTCCAGTACTTCAGGCCATAAGGCAACCACTAACTCACAGGGGTTAAAAGGAAACGCTTTCAGCTGGCAGTTTATTCTGTAGCTCCTTGGAGCTACTGCCATGCTTCAGCTACGGTCAAGGCAACACAAGGTAGGCTGCCAGTCCAACGTGGCACTGTAGGTCTGTGTGTTTCATCCGTGCTTTTACTCTTGTTTTTATTTTTTATTCATTTATTTCTTTGTAACAATGTTTTTCTAAGAACACAGAGGTATTACAGGTAAAGTCTATTTGGCAATCTTGTGTATCTTTCTGCTCAATAAAGGGCAACAACTGTGATTTCCTATGTAACATACCTGCTGCGTATTCCTCTTTTTGAAGCAAACGAGTTGTTAATGCACGGCAGATGTTAGAGTGTTTGTTTCACTCCTTGCTGAAGGAGCCAGCATATTTCCTTTTAGGGAAATACTTTGAAATCACCTCATTCTTCTATTAATTCAACATAACGGATTGTAAGTATTATGTTAATAAAATTAATATTTCAGAGCAGCACTGCGAGAGATATTTTTAACGTGCAGCACCACAGCCCCTGTCTCTTGTCACTTGTGTCATCCTGTCATCATGTACGCCTTCAGACATAGGCAGGCTGATACTAATGAGCTCACCACTCCATGTTCCTCTATCATGAAGTTCAGTACTAATGAGAAAAATTCCCAGACTGCACTCACACTCTAAATCAATTTGGCAAGATTGATCAAAATATTCATTAAAACAGTTTGTTCTTCAACTCAGCCTGAACCCCGCAGGCATATCTGTCTGGCTTCTATATGATTTTGTCTGTGAGTCTGTGTGCACGTATGTGAGTATGTGATTTAAAAAAAATAAAAGTCAGTTGTTTTTCCTCCTCATGTGATTCAAGTACTACTTTCAGAAGAAAAAAGCCACGGCTGAATTCTCATTACTTTTTTCTGCTTGGGACTTGCCTAGGAGTCTAGAAATGCTAAGAAAAATATTCTGCACCCCTCTTCTCACGTGCCTGTCAGCAGAAGGCCTGAGAATGACCGACGTGAAGCAGCAAATTACCGTTCAAAAGGGCAACAAGCGAAACAACAAATGGGAATCTGTCAGAGAAAGAGAGACATCACTGGCCACACAGCCCTGGGAATTTAATATATCTTTTGTCTGTCATCTGCATGCTAAATTTCCATGTCTTCCTTCAACAGAATTTCATCTTGCCATGTCAGCCTTGATAAGTATAGGTTAGCTCACACTGTCTACTTTTTCACACGCATTTCAAGATAAGACACAGCCCACAGAGCCAAGGATGACATTAGCTGACTAATGCTCAACCAGCTGGACTCTGTGCTCAGAAGGGTCTAGACACAAAATCAGAGCAGCACAAATTGCAGTGAGGGATGAGCATGGGATAGATTTACAAATCACAGCTATGATGTTATCTGTCCTTCCAAAGGGACAAGAGTAATTCATGCTGGTACCAGCTTAAAAGCCAGACACCCTGACTAGTCATGCATTATGTACTTCTGGTTCATTTCAGCAGTAGAGAAGGTTGCTGTTGGTCATCTGACTTCACCATTCATTGCCTACAAACTAGGTAAAGAGGAAAACTCAGGCAAACAAGCCAGACATGGTTTTAAAATACTTCATATGTTACTGTTCACAACACTGCAAGTTCACTTTAGTTTACAGTGTTACATACATAAACTGCGTTCCTAACAGCCTATTTCTTAGATATACTATCTGCTATAAAATGAGATAATGTTATTCCAGGAAGTTTTCAGTGGGGTTATGAGCCCAATCATTCAGAACCTCCAGAATAAACTGCAGAGACAGTGTCCTGCTGTGTCGAAGCAGCAGGCTGTTGATGGGGCTCCTGCACTGGGAGGGGGGGCAAGAGGGACTCTGCCCTGGCTCAAGGTACAGAGAATCAGCAGTTCAATCTAAAACAGGTGGTAAGTATTCCTCTAAAAATTGACAGTGGCACACAAAGGCAGTGGTCCGCATTTCTTTGGATAAATCATTTCCATGGCTTTGTATCCAAAAGTTTCCACATTAAAAATAGCTGCATAACTGGCAGGGAGATAGCAGCTCTTTAACCACGTGCAGAGTGCTGTGAGATTTTCTTCCCGTTTAAACACAGTTGCCTATTCAGAAATCACTGGTGTGGTCTGCCTCCATTGCCGAACATCAGTGTGTGCCTCAGCATCCCTGGATTTCCAGAGCAGCATACCAGCAGCCAGCTAGGCCTCAGCCAGCAAGTGCACATACAAGTTGGGTGAGTTTGCCTGAAGGAGCAGTAACTCCCATATATGCAAGCCCTTAGAAATGAAACCTCTATTTAAATGCAATGGTGCAAACCTCCATCTCAAGAATAGCCCAAGCTCTGCCAATGCAGAAAACTGGTTTTTTTCTTTACAACACAAAATAACACTACCATGAAGTAAAAAAAAAAAAAANAAAAAAAAACACAACCAAGAAAAAAAAAAAAAAAAAAAAAAAAAAAAAAAAATATACAATCATATTGTCCAGACAGGTTCCCTGGAGATGATAAGTTGTTATTAACCAAATGCTCGTTTACAGGCATATCATCTGCCGTAGAAAACAAGGATCAGCTCATATCACTTTCCTTTCACAGCGCAAGATGCCGGTTTTAATGTGCTTCCTGCTTGCCCACTTTTATCTGGCTGGTGAGGTTTATTTCTCTTGACAGAAGCTGTCCCCAGGCATCTATTTCCACAAATAGAGGGAAAAGCAGAGACTGGAACTGTTTGACACTGTTCAGTGGATAGTTTCTACTGAGGGCCATTGAAATTTTCATGAAGAGAGAAGTTTTAGGAAATCCAGACACTAACATGCTTTTTAAATTTTTTCCATGTCTATGCAAGACAATGGCTTTCAGGAATGAGTTTAAATTTCATTTATTCAGTTATTGAAAATGTTTTGCTAAGATCTTTAATTAAAAGTAAAAAAAAAAATAAAAATTCAAAACACAGTGTTGCCTAATCACTGGTATGTGTCTCAGGTAGGTTATGTGAAGATTTTATTTTCTACACTGGATTGATAATTGCATAGGCAGCAGAGAAAGTTAAACATACAGCACCTCCTTTCCCTTGTTTGATCTTAATAGGCTGACTCACTCATTTTAAAATCATGTAGGAAAAAAAAATTAATGGAAGTTGATGAAAGTTGTCTATTCAGAGAAGTGGGACCTTTGATTTGTGAGAGACTTCTGAAACTGTCCATACTCCTGTTGTAGCTTGTTTTAAATGACCATGTTTCTTTTTCTGTAGCTTTGCGGCATCTCAGATATTTTCAGCATCAGTTGAAGATTCCTTTGCTTAGTGCAGGTTTTTATTTATAACATTTTTTCCTCAGAATCTTAGGCAGTAGGTACAGGAGGAGGTACAGAAGTTTGGTACAGTGACAGAAAATGCCATGGGATTCTTTGTCATAGGTATGGAGAAGCTTTGCAGTGTTGTCGCTCATTTTTCCCCTCTCACCTCCCACCAGTGCCAGACTGTTCTAGGAGAGCTGCTGCTGCAGCCCAGGTCTGAAGGAAAATGCCTCTCCCCCTACCCAAAGAAAGAAAAAAAAAGGCATTGTAGCATGTGGTGCATTTTCAACTGCCTTCATCTCAAGTTCTGTGCATAAACTGAAATAAGGCAGTTACTCTTTTTGGAGCCCCAACAGATGCTTCCAATGCACAAAACCCCACATCCAGATATTTCTGTTCATGTATAACAGAGAAGACAGGTCAGGTTTAAGACTGCTATTATTATTGGGTTTTTTTCAAGATTTCTGTCTTCATGTAACGTTTGGATTCAATGGTAGCTGTGGTATGACAGGAGTTATTTTATAATTTCTTGGTCAACACACAAAATGGATGAGTTGCCACTGGACAAGCATGTGGTTTGACATTGTAGCCAGAGCTGATTAATTGAAAGACTGCCTAACTGCCAGCTGCCAGAATAGGCGGTCCAGCTCCCATCTCTTCAGCCACCTCTTTCTCTTGTGCCAGATATCTAACATGCCAAAGGAAAGCATAGTTTTTATTGAAATATATTGTAAGACCATAATTGCATTTGATTAAAGTAGTTTTCAGCAAAGTATGTGCTCCTTGTCCAAAGGAAGCCAAACCACAAGGTGAAAATAACAGAAACAGTCATGTTAGTTTGGAAATGCCTAAAAATTCACCAGACCAAGCTCAGTAAGTGATATCCTGGTCATTTCTTATCCTTCCTTCTGTCTTCTGATCAATAATGCGTGCTGCTCTGTCCTGATGTTAGGGAATGTTTATGGGACTGGGAACTCTAAGGGAATGCTTTGTTTTTGTGTGAGAGAGATAAATTCAAGGAACTCATTACATGTAAATACACCATTGCATCAGTCAAGTAATTCATTCTTGTACCTTAAATTTCATGTTTGTATGCCCTGGAAAGAGGAGGCATATTTGCCAAAAGAAGGAGGCGTGGGCTCTTGCCTGCTTTCTGAGGCATTGCTCCGTGCTCAGCGTGGTGCAGAGCTTTGCAGGGCTTGCAGGAGCTTGTGGTGGAAGCAGAGTTTCTAGATTAGGTATGCACTTCTGAGCTAGCCGGTGATTCTCTTCTCTAAAAGCTCATTTTGCACAAGATAACAAGAAGACATGTTAATGATTGGTTTATTCATAGACAATGTTTTCCACTGCTCTTTGTTTCCAAGAGTCTGTTCCATACTTTGTTACATCTACATATTTGGAATCTTTCAAGATAAACATTCTGTATAGTCTGAGACATTGCTGCTCTTAACTTTTATGCTATCATGGGGTTATAATTGTGCTTATAATTGTGTGATGTATTAATGTATAGCTGTAACAATTATTATTAACAATATTATTAACTCTAGCCAGTCGCATGTCTCTGTTATTTGTCTCATTTCAAGCAGCATCCCCCTTTCCAGCAGCTTGTCAATATAGTAGACTTGATAAATCCTCCTCTCAATCTATAGCTTGAACTACCACAGGCAAACTCGTTTGTTAATTAAACATAACGCTTTCAATTGGATGCTTTTTTGATATGAACACGCAACAGAGGTGGGAGAGAATATTGGGTTTGAATGACGATGAATAATATTAATATTTTCCTGTTATTGGAATCTGGAGCTGCTCCAATGAGCTATAAAGTCTTAAAATCTTAATTAAATGTTAATGAAAGAAAATATTGAAAAATCTACTCAAGGAACAAGAAGTGAGGAAACAGGGTATTCTAACTCATCCACAGTCCTGCCATTGGCAAGCACAGAAATTGCCTGAATCAGGCTTCCATAAAACTGATCTATACACAGTATGTGTAGCTTTGAATTCATCTTTTGGCTTTCAGACCTCCTAGGCTGCACGTGCGGTCCCATATTCACTTTTTCTCTTTGCAAAAACAGCCTTCTGTTAAAGGCAAAGGTGGGTTTGTAACATATTCATCTATCTAGGAGTTCAGTTAGAAAATACTACTGAAACTCACAGGAAAGATTTGGCAACATTATGATCAGATCTACAAAACAATATATTCAAGAAATATTGATTCTATTCCTTTTGAACTCTTAAGAAAATTCAGGCAATTTTTTCAACATAAAACAGTGGAATGATATAATTGGTTTAAAGTCAGAGACTGCATCTTCATTACATTCCTAATATATGATACTTATTATGTATTAATAACACCTTATTATCTCTTGTCATGTATAATAAATATAGCATCTGAATATTAACTTAGTGTTTTATGCCAGCTCATAAGGTTTGAAAACAGAAGCTCTGATTTCTTGCACAGCTCACATGTTCTTTCAGGTTTACATACTGCTCTTAGGGAACAGTAAATTTATGGACCTCAGTGTATATAAGCTTGGACACATGTAGAAAGACCAGTTTATCATGAAACACTTTCTAATTAAAACTGACTTTAAGATAAAGTTTGTGTTTGTGTAAATACTAGAGGAATGTACATTTACTGCTTTGGTTTGTGTTGGAAGATCAGCTTTAATGCTGCTGCTGCATTTGAAATAACTCAAGAAAAATCCCATTTGAATCTGCAGAAATACCATTAATGCTGCAGAAGTAAAACACTTGGGAAGTTCATACTTATGACTCTACATTTTTCCCTCTGGCTTTTGCATCATGACTAATCAGATGCAAAACGTGTGTCGTTATCAATTTACTATTGTACGTGAATATGTACACAGCAAAATTACACTGTAAAATTTACAGTGTCACTGGGCAGGGACACTTTCCACTAGACCAGGTGGCTCAAAATCCCATCCATCCTGGTCTTGAACACTTCCAGGGATGAGGCATCCACAACTTCTCATACAGTCCTGCTTCTCAAAAGTTAAACATTAACCCTCCAATACACAGACCTCTTTAAGGCTTCTTGAAATCACTAAACATAATTTACCAATCACTTTGGAAGACCTTGGTATATCCCCTAATTGCAGAAGGAGTAATACGTATAACTGTTATCGTGATGACATTAATACTAATATCAGTAAACATTAAATTATTACTTCATGTATATATAAGAGGCAAAGGTCAGGTGACATTTATGCTGACAACATAGATATGTGATTACAAATTAATCTGTATAAGGAAGTGCTTCAAAATAGTTTCACCAGCTGCTTCTTAAAGTCTAGTAGTCTCCCTGGTGTATTGGGAACGTATCTGTGAGTCAAATCTTCTAATTCCTTGTAGGCAAGAAATACATTTTTTTTAGCATCCCAGAAACACATACTTTATAAGCTTAATAACAGAAATATGCTATGGTATCCAGCACTAATAATCGCAACTAGCTTAGACAAAGTTGATCTCATGGGTGTAACTACTGGCAAACAAAAAGTAACTCAGTCACCATTAGTTACTTTTCTTTCTCTTAAAAGGAAGTCACTGGGGTTTATAAAAGATGTATCTTCCACTTTTATTCTGAAAACCGTCCTTATTTGAAGAATGGTCCAGTGGCAATTCAATTAGTTAAGGACAGAATTACTTAATTACCTGAGAACTTGGATATGAAGTATATAAGTATAATTAAACGAATTATCCAATGCTATACATTTCATAGGCAAAGCGCTTGAGCTAAGGCAGTCCTTGTCAAATACAGCATAGTTAGTTGTCATCAAGTGTTATTACCCTTTTAAAACTTGTGGTTGTATTGGAGAGATATTTATTGGTATGTCTGTGTCTTGGAGAATATTGCACCAGAGGCCATTTTGATCATGATAAACAATTTATTATAAGATTATTGACAGGTCTAGTTATTTTATATTTGTAGTTAGCATGATATTACAGTGAGAAGGAAGATGTGAACTGCTGCTAAAGGCCAAGAGGATCTTCACACCTTCAGTGGCCGTAACACCGAACAAATGCTTCTATCTCTGTGACGATACTTCTTCTTCAGAGGAGGCATACCTCACAGATCCTCTCTGACACATTCGTCAGCTTTTAAATCTGTGAGTCACCTGAGACAAAAACATTCCTCTATTTCAAAACAACTGGCCTGAAAATAGCATGTCGTATACTTTTGGGAATGGTCTTTGTTTCTAATAAATTCTGAATGGCTCTGAGCTTTGCTGATCAGACATGAGTCAGAAATACGATGGCACAAACTGCCTTTCTAGTGACTATCCTTGGTGGGATAATTTGGACAGATTGTGGAAATTCTGAATTTTTCTGCTGAATTTGGTAGATTTTTTAAATTATTGTATATGACATTTCTGTTTAAGGGATGACTGGATGAAGGTGACTGTCTTGAATTTCTTGAACTTATTTATTAGAAGTGAAACTAACTTTCAGCTTCACGGTAAAAAGCTGTGTGATCTTTAATCTTAACAAATGTAAGACAAAAAAGTGCAGAACATTTGTTTCCTTCATTACAATTAATAGAAATATTACAACAATATGAGATCAGACCTTAACACAAAAAAAGAAATCAACACTATGGATATTATTAAAAACTCTTCAATCTTTCAACTTAAAAGTCAGTAAAAGGGCTTCCATTTGTTCCAGAGAAAATATCAGCCTATTAAAAACGGAAAAGAATCTGATAACTACCAAATTCCAAAGTGTGGTTATATTAAAATACCTTAATTAGCTGTATTTTTTCTTTACCCTGTCTGTCCCCCTCCAGTAGGGGCAATGATAGAAGATTAAACTGCAAAGCAGAGGTCACCCGTTATATGAATGTCTGGATAGTGACAACTTTGCCTTTTAAGTAGACAGGTAACAAAGCCATCCTTACCATGTAAGTGGCGTACACTGATGGCATATATAACGCAAACTTGACTGGCAACACTGAACATCTAATTTTAGCTGGCCAATTTGTGTTCTTTCTGTCGTGGTTTGGGCTGGACTGGCCACTGAAACAAACAACAGATGATCTCCCCCCACCTGTCTCTCCAAGGAGAGGAGGGAGAGACAGAAAAAAACTTCTGAGTTTAGAAAAAAGCTAAACTACTTTAATGAAAATATTACTAAAATAATAAAATAGAAAATAATGGAATATATACAATATATACAAGCTCCCAGGATGATGACCACATCACTGACAGGCACTAGGAAAGTCCCAGACTGGACTCAGCAACGGACAGGAGCTGGATTCCAGAGCTGGATTCAGGAACACATGGATTGGGATCAAAGGCAGGTGAACAGTCAGAGTCCTCCTCGGACACTGGCCATTGAAGAAAGAGAGCTGACCCTTTGATCCCCCACCTTTTATACTGAGCATGAGGCAGATGGGATGAAATACCCCACTGATCAGTTTTGGGTCACCTGTCCTGTCCGCTCCTCCCTGCAAGTGTGACCCCTCTACGCTTTTCCACTTCCAACTCTCCGGTGGGGCAAATAACAAAGTTGGCTGCACTTGGTTGTTATAGCAATAAGGATAAGCAAGAGCCTCTCTGCATACCATTCCTTGGCATAAATTACAAATAATCAGGTCTTATCACTTTGAGAACAAACAGCATCTCCACAATATGCTATTAATTTCAGAGAGTTCAGTTAGTTAGAAGGGGCTTAGCTGAAAAGTAATATTACTGAACAGAAACTTGGTTCTGTTTTACCTCAAACCAGGACACTTGCACAATTCACTACCCAGTTAGAGGGGAACAGAAAAAGCTTCAGGGAAGTTTCTGCGGTGGGTAAAAGTTCTAGTTTAATACATTACCACGTGGTGCTGCCATGGGCTGGTAGGTTATCTAATGAAAAGCAAACAGCTCACTTATCCCAAGAATACATGGCATTCATGTCCATGATGGACAATCAACTTTATACACAATTACACTTACTGATCTACACACATCCATTCAAATCCACACGGATTTGCTTCAGATGTAAAATATTGTTCACCAGAAATATCTTTCAACAAAGCTCTACCTTGAAGTAGGTTCATAGACTACAAAAAACAACCAGGTGAGTACCACCAGCTTAGACGCAGCAGCTGTCCACGCTGTATAGACAGTTCACAGGGCATACCGACATCAAGTGAGTGGAGTAGAAATATAATAGTGGTAAAAATCAGTTTTAAAGTTCCCAACATGTTCCTCTCTTGCCTATTTCTAACTTGTTGTTAGTCTGCCTACTGTGAAAAAACTATGTCCTTTTAATTGTGAAAATCTATCCCCGTTTTGAGATACAAAACAGAAACGTAATAGAAAATTCAAAATTCTACAATGGCAGATACAGAAAAATTCTGAATTTTATGTAGTAGTAATAACAGCAACAACGTATTTTCCAGCATCTCTGGAAGTCCCCAGCTACACAATAGGTAAACCATTATGATTAGCTTGTAATTAATATGTTAAATCTGTGCAACTTAATTATACGCTTCTGTTATCCTGGAGCATGCTTTTCAGCTTCTTTTAGAACTACACTAATCACAATAGCATTTGAAAATTCTTGCTATTGGAGATTTACCAAGGTTTTCACAGTAGACTTCATGCAAAGTTCACGAGAACCCCTATGCTATTTGAGGAGCAGGCTAGTGATCCAAATGTTGAATCATGGCTGTAGCTTTTTGTCTTATTTTTAGGCATGCTATTAAACACCTAAATTTTTTGTGCTGCATACCTCTTAAACTAACAAAAAAAACCCAAAATCAAACCTGTGTGGCTTTTTTTTTCTGTGGAAAACTGGTCAACAGTCCATTAAAGTAAAGTGGTCAGGACCCTAATAAAGCATTCATACAACCTCCTGAGGTAATTCTCCATCCTTCCATATCATACATCAACTTCTCTTTTTTGGTGTTGGGGTTTTTTTATTTGTTTTGTATTTTGTTAGGGGTTTAAGTAGTGAGGAAATGAAAACCTACTGAACAGTAGAATTACATTTCCCTGAAAAATAACCTAAGCACATTTAACTGTGATTTTATCATTGGCTTATGTTCTTAAGTTCCCATCAGTAAGTATATAACCCTATATATAATTTTTCATAAATTGGTTAACGCCATGTATCTTTACAGACAGAAGAGACCTTTTTGTTTGTCCAATTCCCTCATATATCCCATCAGATAAATATATTTCTGTATGCACTTAGCAGACTTAAAAAAATTCATTTAATGCAAATTCATTATTCATTTTCTTGGCATTATCAGACATTTATTTAAAAGAAACTTGCTATGAAAACAAGATCTATGAAGGCTGGTATATTCTAAATTAGTTTTTGAGAGCCCCATTATAATATAACTATTCATTGAAAAGGACTCTGATAAATGTCCACTTTGATGTGCAAGGCTGGTGTGATACTCTAAATGGAAATGTGAATCCATTGGAAGGAGCCTGATTGAACCAGATACACCACAAGGAAATTAAGATGCAAGAGATGTGGTTTAATCAGGCTGCAATTGTACTAATTTAACTCATCTGGGAAGTGTAGGGCCATAAGTTGGACAGTGCAGATCATGATTATTTCTTTAATGATTTCCACCTGGTAGGAGGAAACGACTGTCTGCCCTCTGCAGCTGGTCCTGTGCCTGTTTGCAGGAGAAATATTTAGGCTGTAGCAGAAGATACTCTTCCTCTTAAATGGGTGGGTTGCCAAAGGGTTTGGCTGCCCCCGGACAAAGCATGTGTCATATCAGTGCCAGAAAGTGTACTGGAGAGAGCAAGATGTGGAAGTATATAGCAGTATAAAATGGGAAGTTCCTAAGCCACCATGCTAAATCCAAAACATGGAAAAAGGGATTATCTGCTTGCTATTGCAGCTCAGCTATCTAGCCTCTTGAAGGTATGCCTCCCCCCCAAGACTAATTTCAAGCACGATTTATCAGGGACCCAAAACCTAATGGGTGAAGAACTGTACTAGACACCTGACGTTTGCCAGCTGCAGCAGCATTTACGCAACTCTATTCCAAGAAATCTCTAAAATACTGTGGTTAAAAAAATAAAACACCTTGCCCATGTCAGTGTTATTTGAAAAGATTTCTGATCTTTTATAAGATAACTTGCATAAATCTGATGCCATATTAATTCTAGGACTGGGATGTTGAGAGTTGCTGTTCTGAGTATGAGGGGACTCATGCTTCAGGACTTATGATTCATTATACTTAATACAACTGATATACGCAAACTATATGAGTCAATGATTTACACATTATTCTTCTCTCTGTACTTTAAAGTAGGCCTTCATGAATAAATCTGCTTTAGATATTCTCTATCTCCTCCGGTATCTTAGAATTCCTTGTTTGTTCCCACCTCTGAGTGATGCTGTACTGTAACAACCCCACAAACAAGCATACCAGCAAAACTGAGGGAAAAATGAAGAGTGACATGGGCCAAAATAGTGTTAGGGCTTGGTTGCCAGCTTTGTTGTGGAAAAATCATATGTCATTGCAACCCCATGCTCCAGTTTTTCCACTCTTTAAAGCACCTACTAACACATTTTCCACACCAGTCCCACTGAACATCCCCCCACCAGTTTTGCGCTGATGGGAGGTGCACTGGATGCATTAGTCTTGTATCTTTTCCTTTTTCGTCTGACATAGAAGAATTAATTGTCCTACTGATGTTCTTCCTTATCCACATCACAGTAGGGTCATTGTTTATAAACTTCTTCCTTCTGTGGAAAAGGAAATATGTGCATACAGAATGTAACATGTTATAAATAAATTATTGTTCTATGAAATAGGTGGGGGAAACAACATACTGAAACCTACTTTCCGTAAATCTGTCAGTTTTCTGGAATGAATTCAGGGACATACTGAAGCCAATAGCAAAATTCCCATGATATTTCGGAATGCATAGTAATAGAAAATGAACATACCTCTGTAAAATTGTTTCATTTCATTTGGCAATTATCTCATTTCAAATGACAAACCTATGCATTATGAAAGTAGGTATCTTTTCAGTATGCAATATTGAAAAAGTTTGAAATTGAAGCCTATGTAGCAAAATGCAAGGCATCTTTGACTCCCAGTGTCTCCCCACGAATACTCATCATCTTTCAGCAGTCTCTAGGTATTAGCAATTTATTTGACATGAGTACAATAAATGCTCATTCTTTAATGCTTTATCCTGTGCTATTTGAAGTCAATAGGAGTTTTGTCATTGGCTTTAAAGGAAGTGGGGTCAAAATCCTAATTAACGGTGTCAGCTCCACCTATCAATCAAAGGTGAACTATTCATAATGAAACATAATTATCAGAACAGGTTAAAATACAAAGTAATTATTAAAAGAGAATATGTGCAGTTGAAGTGTAAGACCTACACTTTGGAGATGCTGAATACTTTCTGACACTGGATGCCTTTTGGTTATTTAATTATTATTTTATAGCTTGGTGAGGTTTCCTAGGGTTCTGTACAGATGGTGTTTGTAAGCTCACACCCCTGGGTAGCCCTGAAATCATCTCCCAGATTCCTAGGCACTGCACAGAGCTCCCCTGAGGCTCTGTTCTCTTCTGATCCTGTGATAATGATGTTATATGGGTCCTTCTTTGGATTCTCTGCATGATTATGTACTGAAAGTGCTCAGCTAACAAGTAACAGGGATTTCTCCCTCAGCTCATTCAGCCCTGCATACTCAAACTTGGGGAGGCTGGCTGTGTAGATTCCTTCTTGCAGTTATGAGGAATTTTCTGTTATTAAAAAGAGTGAATAAAAAGTGAATAAAAACAGTTGAAAGAATTTGCAGTAGGGTAGTGCATCCCGTGTGAGAATGTATCTAAATGTAAACATAAGTAATTTAAAATGGAAATACCCTCTTTTGGATTGCATTTTTGTTGTCTCCCTTGAGTTAAAGTGCATGTATACCCACTGCCTAACTGAAATAACATCAGTTTCTCTATTTCATACAGCCTTTCTCTTATTTTACATATGATCACTACTGAAATAGTTTTGATTTTAGTATGTTCACATCTTATCCTCAAGATATTCGGTATCTCAAAAGGAGAAAAAAAATGCATGGTATGTAATGATCTCCCTGTAAACATCTAAGCATAATTCCTCAAAATTTTATGTATAATTAAAAAAGCAAAGGAATCCCAACATCTGTTTTAGGATTATTTAGGAACATGAAATTGGTAAGAGCATTAAACAAAAGCCATAGGAGATAATCCTAAGAAATGTACAAAAAAACCCTTTGGACCTTGCAGTACAAAATGTTTCATAGGAATTCCCTCGAAGCATTATAAACTCTAAATGAATGAGGTGTGTAACAATAGATGAGCATACGCAATGCAACAAGAGGTATGCACAACATTTCTTCAGAATAGGTGTTTTCAGCATACATATGCTCAAGCAATTAAGTGAAAACCTGATATTTAAGACTGAAAATAGGCAAACCTGTGGGAATAATATTTTATAGTTAACAAGAAAGGTCTGGCCTTACATTTCATTTAAAAGAGATTAACCTCTATAGGCCGATAGCTGCCAGCGTCATTTGCTTTACTTGTCTCTACATATGGTGAAACGAATCCTTAAAAAATTCACAGGGAAAAAACTGAAAAAATACTTTGAATAAACAATTACGCTTCTGAATAGCAGCCAAGAGAAAATGGATGTCTTGTTCAGTATACATCACTCTTTATTACCAAAAATCTCTGGAAAACAAACTACGTTGGTAGGGTATTCAAAATAACCTGACTGAATTAGGATACTGTGTCTTACTGAAAACCAAAGTAAAGAAAACAATACCATCAGGCCATACAGGTGTCTTTGAAAGTGCCACATGTCTGCAGCCTTCTCGTCTTTGGGAAATGAAGGGAGAAAATGGCCCAGCCAGGCTCTCAGAGCAGACACAGTCGCCAACTGGCCATCCCTATGCGGAGGTGCAGGCACACAGGCTCGGCACCTCCCTGGTGCCCAGAGCTTTTGGGGAGTTTTGGCAGCAGAAGAGACTGAGCAGGAGGGAGAGAATTCACAGAAATTGTACGCTCCTTTTTGCTCTCAGGGAAGTGACTCTAACTGAATTGTAGTGTCTCCCCACGGGTTTTGTATTCGTCCCCGGCAAGCCACCGTTCCCACAAAGGTATCTACTCATGAGACAAAAGTAAGAAGTTTTGTAGCTTTGTACCATAATCCACTGCAAATCCTGATAATCAGACTCCTAGCTTCTGAAAACTTAAAATAGGTACAAGTAAAAATGCTAAGATTTCCTGGTAATTTTGGATTTCTTTTGTCTTCTTCAACAATATGTTTTCCTAAAATTTAATTAATTGGTGATTGATTTTTACAGAAATTAGTCTTGTTCAATTTAAGCTTCAGAAGTCTTTTTGGAATAGAAAAAAGCTTTGGCTTCACAGAACCAGAAGCTTAAAATTACCTAGGAAATGTAGAAGAAAAATAAATTTTAAATTTCTAACTGGTTTATGAGGAGCCTATTAAATTGAGATACTGCCCACTGACAACTTAAGACAACAGCAATGGCATTTGCCAGAACAGTTAAGCAGTACTACTTTAATAAGATATTAGACTAAAATTCTAATTATGATTTATTATGTCTCATAATAATGTACTTCGAAAAGCAAATCCAGCCTCCTGAGTATTTAGCATTTGAAGGAGATGCTGAATATTTATAAGGTAATTTAAAAAAATATTTCTGGTGCACAAAACTGAAATGCATTGAATATCTCTTAATAATGTTAACACATCAACAAGGAAAACTAAACAAATCTCTCTACAAAAGTAAATCAGATGTAGTAAATAAATTCAATACAAAAGCCTAATTAATCACTTTAATATAATTTAAAGAAAGATTCAATGTACAATACTAATTTATGAAAAATAGCAGTTATGTTAGTAGAGGGTAAAAAAATACTTGAAATTTAACCAAATTCCAAAGAATAGTTATCTTCCTATCTGATTGTTTTTAAAATGCTACTAGTCCTCCTGGTAAAAGCCCTCCAGAATGTCTGTTGGTTTCTAGGACTTCCTTTATGATTGTTACTAATTTCTGCATATTCCTTATTCGATATAATCCCCAGAGATGAGTCAAAAGTGTCTGAAAGTAGCCTTTGCCTGATATTTCTTTGGAGACAATGACATGGACATCCTCCAGAGATTACTCCAAGGTTTTGAGGATTGTTATTCTGGATTTCAGCACCTAAATCATACCTGTGTCACACTTTGGGCACCAATCCCTTTTGTAGATCTAAGTAAAGCAGAAAAAGTCAGCAAACTGAATCTATGTCTCTTAAAGGCTTAACTTAGTACAGTCGTCATGAATCCACACTTCCCCTTGTAGAAATGTGCTATTTAAACATAGACCACTCTAAAAATTATTCTCTATATATAGAATTTTTACTGGTAAAATAAAATATGCCAGTTCCTTGTCTTAGAAAATAGAGCCTTTTTTAACAATGGAGACAGAACCAGTGTTGCCTATGGGAATGGTAAAATGAGTTAACAACAATCCTACCAAGTGACTGTTTTCATTAAAGCATATTATTAAATACAAAGCTTGTGTAAAATAATCCAGATCATTTATAGGAAAAAAAGGATGGCTAAGTTCTACTTCCAAAGGAAAAAAATTGACATTTAAATTCAGAACTCCCATGTTTCTAAGAGTCCTTGACTTATAATGATAGGTTGCATTTTGAATAAATACATTGCAACGTTCTCCACTGGGAACGTATAATCTATCTCAAATCTCAGATTTCATCGCACACCACTAGCATATTCATGTCTCCTCTACAATTGGAATTACTTAAAGAAAGTGGAAGAATAAAAATTAGTTTTCAGGATTGTCTGAAGGTGTAAAATAACAACTATTCGAAGCAATATATCTACTTCTTCTCACAGAGTAGAGGATGGAGGACAATATTATTTCATGAGAAAATATCTTGGAATTTTGCCTAGCTTTTGCCTGCCCATACTTCACTTTTTCTCTCTTTCATAGTTGTCTTGTGTGCATTCAGCCTAAAATTCTACTCCTTAAATGGGCAAGGCCAATAAACATCTCCCAATCTACTTGACATGATGAGTTAAGAGATGAGACTGACTTGAGGATTAAGAGATGAGGAATGACTAAGATGGCAGGAGTTAGCTTTTGCTGGGTCACAACTTTGTATTATTTGAAATAGCAAATGTTTTTTGATCACCCTTTTTTTTCTCAGTAAATTCCCCACTGGCTCCCAGGAGCTTGAGTAAGCCAAATTCGAAGTGCTACAGTAGAACACTGGTTTTAGAGGAGAAAACATTTGTGTTTGAAAGACATCTTCCTTTTGGCATCATATGCTTACACCAAAACAAGGAAAAAGCATTTCTCTCACTCTCCCCAGTGAAAGTCTCATACCTGCTTTTCTCACTGAAAAATAGAGTTTTTGTAAGGCGAGGTCTGAAGTCAATTTAGCAAATGACTGTTTTGTTGGGGTTTTAGGCCAATAAGCCATGTAGCTTTTGGGGTCTGTTTTGTTCTGATGACTTTTGCCTTTCTGCTGGTTGACCTCACATGAAAATTCTGCTTTCATTATGTTTTTGCAATGGCTGTTCCTCCTCTTCCCACCTTGAGAAGATGTAGATTTACATGAACTGTAAAGACGAAAATATAATTGAATGATCTTATTATTTTTCAGCGCTTTTCTCATGTTCTGGATTTCTCCTACCTCTTGATTTTGTGTTCAGTCTCCCTTTGTTTCTTATTTGCTCTTTTTTTTTCCTAGTGATCTGTATTTGATAGAATCAATAGCAATGGAGTAAATGCAAGATCTTTATGTAGGCTGTAGTGTGATAGCTGAACTTCTTGAGGGATTTCTTTGCCTAGCACTACCTCTTTATCAGCCAGACTCACTATCAGGTTTTACAAACTGCATCTTTCTTACTAAAACACAGATGAAACAAAACCTTTTCACCTTTTTTCCTACATACTGGCAACATGCAATCAGTATGGAATTTTACCAATAGCAAGCTTTTTGCAGTAATATTCTGCTTCATTTGTGCTTTCAGTACTATGCTCTCAAAACACCTTCTAAAAAGCAAAGACTGGATTTTGACACGCTCATACATTGATGCACAGAGCACAGTTGAAGGAGTGCAGAAAAGCCAGGAGAATAACCTGTGTACAGTCTCCGTAAAGGCTGCCCATAGCAGACAAGCCTGTAGCTGATGACGTGGAACAGTTTCGTCCTCCCAAAACAAGCAAAGCAAAAGCCCAGCCTGGTCCAGCAGATCTGTGTGGTCACAGGAGCCCTCCTGGCAGGCACATTTCCCACCTGCATCCTTGCATCAGGGTGAAACAGATGGCACGAAACACTCAGCTCGTGTTGCATTCAGCACAGGATAAAGTGCAAAACAGAGTAAAACAGGAGTGAATTAATACTAGCGTGAAGCCTTGATTGCAAAGACAGGAATGTTGACCCTATCATAAGTTAGTAAAAGAATTTGAAAACATTTCTAAAATACCCACACAGACTTCTGTAAATTGTTCTGTAAGGTGATAATGACATGCTCTACGGAGGTCCTTCTTGTGATTCATTTTCTCTTGTGATACAGGAAAAAAACACTCTTCCACAGAGAAACATTTTGCTTATCTGACCAAGCATAACACCTGCAATGCTTATATTGAAAGACTCATCCAAACTTTATTCAAAGTGGAAAGAAATAGACCTTCTAGGTCCCGATACATATCACCCTAATGGAGCTGTATAAATCAGGTCATGTGCATCACTCCTTAGAAATGCCATTAGGTACAAAAAGAGCCCAGAATGACTAACTGCACTGTGGACACCGAGTGATAGAAGAGGTGTTTCCGAGAAGGATCTCTGACTGTGCCCCTGCTGCCCCCATCAGCTGTCCAGGGCAGGAGAAATAATTATCTTATTGTTAAGATTAGGTCCATCTCCCGTTTCGGTTCCTTCAATTTTAATATATTATATTCAAATCAATTAGCAGTGTATTATTTTTAAAGAGGGAATTGTATGTATGAAATCAGTGCTCTAAAGTCCTGTCAATAGACAAGTTTTATCCCGTCCTCAGCTTCACCAAACAAATATACTTGAACACAGCTCCCGGCTTGTAAATTCCAAACAGCACTGGAACATGGCAAGGTATGTCTTGACTGAGTGTCTGGCTTTGGCTTTAAACTGCACTAATTGCTTTCACCTCTTCCCACACATAGACAGATAGAGTACTGTGTTCACTGAAAAATGCAACTTCCAGCACGTGGTTGTCATATTGTTTCATAAAATCTACATTAAAATGTATTTCTGACCAAAACCAGGACGCGAAAATACTTCAAGCACCTCTCCCTGCATTCTATATGACTCCTTCTTGCACTTAGAGATTGGAAGGTATTTTAGATAAATAGGATAAAGAGAAAAGAACTATCAAATCAGGATAATTTCACATATGGATGATTGTACATAAATACATTCCTAGTCTGACTATATGATGTGAGCAGATCCATTAGCTTCAAAGTGAACTGTACCTGTAACTGTATTAACAAGAATACAATATTAACTAAAAATACACATATGCTATGGGGTATTTTGTGTGAAAGAATCCTTTCCACTCACCAATTTTGTTCTAACAGATATTAATTTTGTGCAAAATGATTAAGAGGTTTGGTCTAAAATGCATTAAAGAAATCTCTCTCATGGCAAGCTAAAGTATGCATCGCAAGCGTACTGCAGTTTTTTCTCCAGTAATTGCAGATCACAGTTTTTAAAGAGATCTATTTCACTTGTTCAGGTAATCACATAAATTAGGGCATGTTTGCAGTTCATTGTGAAACTAATTATGCAAATATATGAACCATGATGTATTTTTTCTCTCTTTTTGAACCTTAATATAAGACCTTGCCACTGACTTTATTTGCAGAAGAAAAAAGCCATTAGATTGTATTATGAGCTATTGCTGTTTATTACTTGTATTACAGTGGCACCAGGCTGCCTCACATTAGATGACATTTCCATTATATAATAACACATTATAAACTTTAGGTAGATTACAGTCCAAAGTGGAAAGAGAGATCAGGGAATTACTCAGAGTTCCCCATTTCCAAGGGAAAGAAAAACAAAAAACCTGATTGATAATATGCACTCCAGAACCGAAACGATATAACTAACTGTAGGCATGGAAAGAGTCTCCTTCCTGGTCAGAAAGTATAGAGTGCTAGTTTAATATTAAGCACACATTACTCCTTTTGAATAAACAAGGACATATTTTTAAGATTAAACATGTTCTTCAGGGCTTTCTTAATTGGCAACCAAAATGACTTGTACACAATCACATACAGATTTTATGACATACAGGATTTCTTAAATCACAGTGAAGTATATCAGATGTAAAATTTCTCTGTCTTCCATTAAAACAATTGAAAAATATTATTTTTAGATAATAGATACTCATTTCGTTTTCCATAATAACTAAGTACGTCGTTACATGCCAAATGGTATTTGACAAAATCCTTTCCATTTCATTTGCTACCACCAGATAGAAATTATATTTTCCAGAATCCAATAATCCAAAAATATATAGCTGAGCCTTTCTGAGAGGGTGCCTAGAGCTGAGAATCTTACAGCTTGACTGGGACATGAAAGATGTCAGCTAAGGCAGACGGCAACAGATGAAAAGATAGTGCTTGCTGTTAGTTTGATAATAAGAGGGTGAGTGCTCCAAAGTTCACTCACAATTCTCCAGTATCTTGCAATAACTAAAAATCCTTTTCACAGCAACACAATAACACATTTTCTATAAAAGTTACAATTTGGTAACCTTTCACAATTTCACTGCCTCCATTTCATTGCATAGGACCATGATGGGGTCCCTTTGAAATGCTGAGAGATGAGACAAAAATAAAAAAAAAGAAAAGAGAAAGACAGACAGAAAATGTGGGAGGAAAAAAAAAGGTAAAAGGTTTCTGCTCAGGGGTCTAAATTAATACATTATTGATCAAAACTGAAATCAGCAAAGTTCAACGATTTGGTCACAACTGGCCTTTATTCTTTCCATCAATTCATACACAGTCAATATCCTATTATATTGCTACTTTGAAAAGATGTCTAGAGGAATAATGTGCTTGAACAATGCATTCCAGTTAACATATCTGACTGTAACTAAAGGATTCATTTTTTTCCAGTTATCAAAGAAATAAATAGGACCTATAAAATACACAAATGGTAGAGGTACTACTCCAACAATTTAGGCAGTAATACGAGGCTGACGTTGGTGAAATCTGTACCGATCTCTAGCTTGCAGTATGAAAGAATCATTATTTTTTTTTAATATATATTGCTGGAATCAATACTTCCACTTATTGATTCCCAAGGAAATAATATCTTCTGAGTACCTTAAGCCAGTGTTAACATGCTATGTGACTTCATTCACTGTATCATGTTGAAGTTAGCATTAGGTGACTATAGCTCAGTGTAGTTAGTGGCGTATATTAGATGCACAGAAATGCACCCTCTAGCTGATTATACTAATTTTCAGCTAGTAGTGGCTGACATGCTTGCACTTACACAGTGCTCACTGCACCAGTCTTCGCTAAATTCTCTGCATCTGTGGTATTGCCCCTCTGGGGCAGGCAGTGCCAAGGTGGCACAAGCACCCGGCAGGTGAGATGCACCCCATGGCCCTGCTCGATTTAATGGGAGCCTTCCACACTCATCACTGGGACTCCAATGCTGTACAGGATCTATAGGATCACTGCCAGTGGAAGTGATAGCACACTGAGTGCTTCTGAGATTCAGAGTAGTTTGCCCAATAAGGTACGAAGCAATATCCAAAAAAGAAGGTATTACTGATAATACAATGGAAAAAATGTGTCAGAAAAAGGGACTTTTGAGTTAGAAACCAATTTTTGTTAATATTAAGAGTATGTAACATATAGAAATAACCTGTATATTATCTAGATGGTGGTTAATAGCATAACAGTGAATGTTAGATGTGTCGTTTTTCTGTTCAGTTACAAGGAAAAGATACTTAATCTTTTGATGCCTTAGAAAATGCTTATTTGAAAACAGTTGAACTGGGAACAAAGTACTAGGCAAACTATTTCATTTCGGGGCTTCTATTCTATGTGCAATTAAATAAAAACCATAGCTTTACTGTTTATTAGCTATGGAGTTGTGCAACATTTTCTGCTAACTTGGAGCAGACCTGGCCCTATAGAGAAATGGAAGAGTTTAGAGAAACTTTTTTCCTTTTCCTTTTCCTTTCCCTTTCCCTTTCCTTTTCCCTTTCCCTTTCCTTTTCCCTTTCCCTTTCCTTTTCCCTTTCCCTTTCCTTTTCCCTTTCCCTTTCCTTTTCCCTTTCCCTTTTTCTTTTTTTTTTTTCTTCTTTCTCTTTCCTTTTTTTTTTTTTTAAGCTACAATAGAGAAAAGACAAATAACTACAAAAGCAGGAGAAGCAGCAAGACATTAAGAATGAATTTTTCTTACCAAACAGTAAAGCAGCATTCCCATTCCCAGCAAAGCTTTGCTAGCTAGCCAAACACTTAATGTCAAAAGCCCTGTTAATGTAATGTGACAGGTATGAGTGAGCCAAGCAGTCCGTCTTTGGACTACTTCCTACCTCCTCCCAACCCCCCCCCGCATTTCTCATAAAGGGAAGGAAAGGAGTGCCTGCCTGGAAGTGCTGCTGGGGTGGGGATGTGATAGGGATGGGGTTATTATGAAAAGACAGCAGCATCCTGACCTTGATTTCAGCAAAGGGGAAGACCGTGTTCTGATGGCCCATACGCATGACTTGTAAATGCTGAGATCGCTGGCTGTGTTATACTAATTGCCATTTAAATTAGTTCTTGCCATCCACTGCATGGATGACAACTTTCTGCTGTCAGTGCCAGGCTCTTAAAGGCTGACTTCTCGGCTTTCTTCCCCCACCCTTACGCTGTTAGTGGCAAATATGAGTGCTGATGAATACGAAATTGGAACTTCTGCATGTTGTAGCAATAAGCCCATTAGAAATTCAGTTTACAGCCTGACCTCTGTTCTCTGAGGAGGTTCTAAAGAACTTATTAACAGTTTGGTTTTGCTGCTTGCTAGTGCTTGTGAGCATGTATGTACAAGAAATTATATTAAAATGATATATTAATCTAGTAATATATTAATCTTCCATCCTTAGAAAGGTCTGCTAGAGAACCACTGGGGTATAAGGAAAAATGAATTATAGAAAACAGTACTGAACAGAAATAAGGGACTGCTAAAAATGGAGCATTTTAATTGACCATTCCAGCCTTCTTCAGCACTTCAGTTTAGTTCGAGGGAAAGGCAATAAAAAATATTTATTTCATAGAATCATAGAATGGGATCATAAAATAGTTTGGGTTGGAAGGGACCTTAAAGGTCATCTGGGTAATGTGTTCCAGTGTTTCACCACTCTCATTGTAAAAAATTTCTTTCTTCTATCTAGTCTAAATCTACCCTCTTTTAGTTTAAAACCATGAACCTCTGTCCTATCACAACAGGCCCTGCTGAAAAGTTTGTCCCCATCTTTCTTATAAGCCCCCTTTAAGTACTGAGAGGCTGCAATAAGGTCTCCCCAGAGCCTTCTCTTCTCCATGCTGAACAACCCCAACTCTCTCAGCCTGTCCTTATAGGAGAGGTGCTCCAGCCCTCTGATCGTCTTTGTGGCCCTCCTCTGGACCCACTCCAACAGGTCCATGTCTTTCCTGTGCTGAGGACTCCAGGGCTGGATGCAGTACTCCAGTTGGGGTCTCACCAGAGCAGAGTAGAGGGGCAGAATCACCTCCCTCGACCTGCTGGCCACACTTCTTTTAATGCAGCCCAGGGTATGGTTGGCCTTCTGGGCTGGAAGTGCACATTGCCGGCTCATGTCCAGTTTTTCATCAACCAACACCTCCAAGTCTTTCTCGGCAGGGCTGCTTTCAATCCCTTCAGCTCCCAGCCTGTATTGATATCAGGGGTTGCCCAGACCCAGGTACAGGACCTTGTACTTGGCCTGGTTGAACTTCATGAGGTTCACATGGGCCCATTTCGCAAACTTGTCCAGCTCCCTCTGGATTGCATCCCATCCCGCAGGTGTGTCAACTGCACCACTCAGCTTGGTGTCATCTGCAAACTTGCAACTAAACAAACTGTCTTTGCTTAGTTACTGGTTTTTTTAATTAAAGATAATAATTCAGATTACAACATGTTTATTTCCAAACATTAGATCAGCAGCTATGGAATACAAGACTAAGCAGAGGTTAAGCCATTTGCTGTCACACAGTGTATTTTACAGCAGTTGTGTCAGATCCCATGCATATTTGTTATGAAAGCTTCTATTTATACCTCATTCTAATTTGACCCATCTTTTCTAAAACAGTTGAGCTGTCTTTTATCGAATTTCAATGTTTGTTTATTTGTGGTGTACCATCCCAAGACTTTAGCCATTGCCATGACCCCAGTGAAAAAGAGAGTGTTGAATTATATGGGTATTTTATTTGCCACTGTTTGTTACTTGTTGCTCATGACTCAAGTGCTGCTTAGAGAATGGATTGCAAAAGCATCATTTTTGGTGGCTGTATTATTCCGCACATGCACAAGGATATCACCAGTTTCACCCACACTCCAAAGGACCAAGACAGAGTTTTAGTTTTACATTCAACCTGAAGTTTGAAAGAAAGTGTTTCTTTCAGATCATATGTCCACCGCAAATTTATTGGTCCAAGGTAGAATTTTATGAGACTGCTTGCTCCACAGGCCAAAGAAAATAATCAGCAAAACTTAGAGTGTGTTTTGTAGGACATATAAGATAATGAAGTAGGGCATAGAGTCCCATCTTCAGTAGTCAAAACCACATGGGAATGTGCAAACTCCTTAAATGCTATATAAGAGGAACTCCTCTTAAGTCTGCTGGCAACAAAAGATTCATGAGCTGAAATTGTTTGAAAACAATGAATATCCTTTAAATGAAGGCTGTGAGGCTTCAGAAGTTCAGTCTGGAAGAACACAACATATTTTCAGTATTTTCCTGTTATTGATAAATTCAAATATCAGGTCATCACACATTTGGGCATTTTGTGAATCTCTGAGGCAGGTGAAGGGGCTGGAAGCAATTTGACAGGGGAGGTGCAGCAGAGCCGTGTTTCTAAGGTAGCAAGAATGCTGGTAGAGTTACTGTGTTTTATGTAGATAGACTCCAAAGCTTTATTAGGTCCCACAGTCCAAATAATCCGTGTGGGATGTGATTTGGATGGGCTATCACTCTCATTGCTTTACCAAATGCTTTGTCCCAGCTCTTACAACCAGCGAGGGTTGTATTACAGGTGGTGCAGCAGCAGTTTGGCTGCCACCAGCAGTAATATCTCTGCACATTGATTTATTTCAGGCCATGTGCATATGTAGAGGCAGTGACCATTACTCCCCTACTTTGATAACTGGCATCCTTACCTTTCTCAGACACACATCTCCAAAAATCTTTGCTGTCTGCAGACCTTGCTGCTACCTTCATGTGCCCAGCTGCACTCCCTGCTCCACTAGCTTCTCTGCGTCTCATCAGCCCCCTTCTCCTACCTTATCCTTCTTTGCCTCTTGGCCAGTCCTGACATTCTGGCACTTGTGGGCTCTGAACAGACCACTTGGCAACATTGATATGGAAACTTTTTTCTGGGAAGAAAAGGCTTGTATCTCTGTGATAAAAGCTCTCCAAAGAATGTCTGCTGAGCATCTGGGCAGAAAACACTTCAGTGCCTCTTACAGAACCTATAGGTCCAGCCTAAAAATGTCCAAGGGAAAAGGAAAAGCAATATGCACCATTAAAAGTAGCCTGTGAATTTGATATCCAATTTCTATGGGAATTTAGTCCTTTTTTTCTATTTTGGGGTGGACTAATTTACATGTGACCTTTTTCTTTTAAGATGGTTGTATATTTGAAGTAATTTCTTTCCAGTGATTATTTCCAAAGCAATGTTTCTGTTGGCGTTTAATGTTATTGGTAATGTATAAATTAGTTACTTTTCCCCAGAGATCTGAAAATAAATGTCCTCTGGAAAGAAAGACTTCCAGACAATACCAAATTAAAGCCAAGCACACACAGTTTTTACTTTGCTGATGTGAAATAAATCCTATACTTCAAAGCATTTCATTTTTCAAGGTCAAATTAAGGATCCAGTTGCATTTTCCTGTACACTTCAGTGGCTAAACAAGAAGCTGAACCCACTTGTTGCCTTTGAAAATCTCAGTGAAGGACTTTCCCAAGCAGACTTCCAAAGCAGTTCAACAATAGAACAAAGCAAGTTTCAGTGGCTCCAGGAGCTGTCAAATGGTGTGTCTACATTGCAGGACCACGTTCACCAGTGAAGAGAAAAAGTGATGCACACGTCTCCTGGCATGGCCATCTATTAACCCAATTTCTTCTTTCTTACCTTTTCTTTACTTAAAAGAAAGGAAGTGTTCAAAGGCTAACTTGCTAAGGGGAAGTGTTTCTGTTTACCTAGATACTGGAAACATATCCTTATCTGTAACAATAAGAAATACATATGAACAGAGCCATTCTCCTTCAGATGTTTCCAACCTTAGCATCTGTTGGGAGCTGAACGCTTGTTTTAATAGAAGCATAGATAAAACATGTATTCTGTAACACATTTGTGCTTTGATTTAAGTTGTCTTTCAAAAAAATGTATTACATTTGATTTTATGTTAAGACCCTACAGTGTGTTTCAGCTTTCACTTTGTTTACTGTAAGAAAGTGCTATAGTACACTGGTATTATCAGTCCTTGTAGCATGTATTCTTTCCCTCCACAACCTGACTTACCTCTTCTTTGCTAGAATGTGTTTCTTTAATCCATTACTGAGGATGTGATGTTGCTGTGTTTTTGCAGTCTTGAGTTTGGTAAACATAAAAAGTGGACTTTGGTACTTGAAATATTAAAAGCGTTTGTGAGACTGGTCTGCTTACTGTGCTGGATACATACAAGCTGCTGGCTGTGATTTTTTGCAAGTGTGTTTAATCACTATCAGCATTGAATTTCTATCCTCTGTTCAGTGGTTGAGTAATTCCAGGATATTGCTTGGTGAGGAAACAACTGTGTTAGGACTGTCATCAGGTTGCATAGCAAAGTCAGTGTCCCAGCAGTTGAGAGTTCACACAGAGAAAAAGCATGAAGACAAAATATTTTCTTGCCTTTCTAGGAGACTCTGGTCTGGACTCCATCCTTCACCTGATCTATACACTTATTTTTATTACCATCATTTTCTTTCTTTTACACTACTATTAATTTTCCACGGACAGCAGTATTCATTTTATACCTATGTGTATATTATGCCTGATTTAAAAAATGGCAAAAATAAAAATTTTAAATGTTTTATGAATGCCTGAAGGCCCCCTATTAATATTCACAGTGTGATATAGAGCAGGGCTGCCAAATAAACTTACACCATTAGCTTCTGTTGAGTTGTCTTGGCAACAGAAGGAGGAATCTCACCTCACAGCAAGACTGTGCTGAATGCCCTAACTGTTTGTGACTGATTACAGTTAGTTACCCACAACAATGTATGAAATGTATGACGATTTCACAATGGGATTGTCATTCAGGCTATGTAGGATTTGCTGTCTTCAATCTTTTTGAAATGCTACACATAAACTAATTTGCTTTGCTGGACTTTGGCCATGGTCAGCTCTTTTTTTTCCAGTTTCACCACTGGTGGCCCCTCAGAGGTTTATTAGAGTAAAACCTCTCAGAGGCCTCTCAGAGCCACTTTCGTATTTTCCCCTTTCTGTATCTCTAGTCTTTTTCCATTTTGTAGCATGCAAACACACATTGCAAACAAAATATTCAGTGCAACTAAGTTGAAAGGATCAAATACATCGCTTTTTTCCTTGCTTGTCCTTCCCTGTTATGATTACTAAAGCTGTTCTGAGCCAGAGCCTTTAAGAGAGTATTGTTAAAAATGTGTGAGGTAGCACATGAAAACTTACAGGAGAGCGAGATATCTGTCTCTAAGTAGTTTCTTGCAGCAGCACCTCTTTCAAACTGTAATGTTTCACTATGTAGGAGTACTTCTCATCATGTTGTATTGCCCCTTCTTGCAGTTCTTGTTCCATAATTAACTTTTTTCTTCTTTTCTGTGGTCCCAGGTACCCAGTGCTCTACTGAATAAAGAAGCTGATAAGTAAACATAAGTAAGCTATAGAGCTTCTTGAAACAACAGGTCTCCCTTCCTTCTTTCCTTTTTTTTTAAGAAAACAAAAAAAAAAGTATCTTTTCCTGCTTTTTACCCACTCTTCACAGAAATAAGACTTATGGAGAGAAGCACTGATAACATTCAGATAGCAGTAGCAAGGAAAAAATACATCTTTCAGAAACATGGGCAATTATCATAACATCATTCTCTCTTGTGGCATCATCTAAAGGATTGTAGTTCAGAAGTCAAAATTTAACTCACTCCGAATATTAACACAAAGGAACAACATACTAGGGGCTCCCCTGTTCTGAAGGGTCACTACTCTGAGGTAGAGATCACAGAAATTGTCAAATATGACTTATGTCTTTCTTAAATAGAAAGGATGCATAGTAAGAATTTTCACAGGTTCCTCAGATTTCGTCCCTAAAGAGTTATCAGGGTAAAGCTGCACCTCAGAAATACAGGACAGTGCTCAGTACTGATGTTCCGTGACTGTGACTAGATTTCAGGATTCTTGGAAATACATTTCCGAAAAACTAACCCAACATAAACCCTATTGGAGGTCTGTACTTTTGACTGACTGTAACCCTAAGAAACCTTATTCCTTTTAAGTCCTAAAGAAGAGTAACTTTTCTTTCTGAACAACACCCTGGAAACATCACGTCTCAGTGACCGTGCTAAATAAATGAGCCTTTTGAAAAACATAATATCTCTTGTGCATATGCCTACTTTATACATAAATCACATCCTGTGGCAGGAAAGGTGTTTGAAGAACTGATTCATCAACAGCTTTGATGTCCATGACAACTTCAAATAAAAAAAGCTCCAAAGGAGAACTTGATATTCAGTGCTTTACGACTTCTTTTTTCATTTGCTTATAGAGGTCTCAGTGCAAACACTTTCCAACATTCGATCAAAGCTCAGGATAGTCTCTTAAAATGTGTTAGTGTTAGAAGAAAGGGCATTGCCACTCAGATACAGTCTTGCAATCAGAAAGATGAAAATATACAGTTGCTCACCCATTGTAGTCATGTGAAATAAAGAAGCTGTTGATTTATCTTACCCTCTGCAACTTGCTACCTTTAGGAAACATAGCATGTATGGAATACTAGATCTTTTCTTATCTCTAATGAGGACTAAGGTTTTTTTTGTCATAGTTAAAATAAAAAGCACCAGTGAGTATAGCCTATTCAATCCAGATCTTTCTTCCAGTCTTTTTCTGTCCCTTTCCCTGAGTCTGAGGTCAGAAGTCACTTTTTAATACGTGGCTGAGTTTTTTTCTCCCCATTTATCTGGAACTCCCTTTTTCTTTATTCACTGTGAGACAATAAATCACCTTTTCTCTTAAACTCTTTCCATAAAAAAACTTAGTTTTCTCCATAACTTATAATTGGCTCTCTTGCTGTATAGTGTTCTGTGATACTTATCTAAAAGCAAGTTATATAATGAAGAGCATGGAAAAGACATCCTTACTTCTTAAAAACTTTTCTAAGCCTGTAGTTGGCTTGGCAATATGTCAGAAAAATGACTCTTGCGTTTATGTTTGTAAAACAGTGTCATGAAAAAAATCAGTCATTTCATGTCTGAATTGTTTAAAAAGGATGCTGTGTTCCCGACTCCTATACTATCCACCCATGTCATGAAGGATTGTCATTAGAACAATTCCTATGGAAAAAGGCTGAGTCTTGCACTCATTGTTTGAGTTTCACACAATAAACCAATAAATCACTGTTCTGGCAAGGGTGTTCACAGGAAGCAAGTGAGCACAGCCAGTCCCATTTGCTGCAGAAATGTTATTTCCTAAGAACTACGTCACCTCTTCCTTGGGCGCCTTGGAGTGCTTATTTGTAGTGTTTCATGTATGGCTACCTTCCTCCGGTCAGGCCTCCTCTATCATCCCCATCAGTCTTCTGTTTGGAAACAGGACCATCCAGCTGCTGGGCCGGGACCAAAGCCTGTGAAATCTGCTACAAGATTCTCGTTGGTGTCAGGGGACTTTGGAACTGACCTTGCATCTGTGTCAGGCCCTGGTTTCCTCACCAAAATGAGTAATCTGCATCACACTTTATTCTTTTGATGCATCCTGAGCCATAGCATGATCTCAGAAGACTGAACAGGGGTGTGTGACAGTGTCAGATGTTTGCCTTGTATCTCTCTTCAGTGGCAAAAGTCTCTGGTCACTCAATTCCACCCAAATGTTGTGGCTTTAAAAGTGATGCTGTGAGGCAGATCAAGGAATACTTGTAGTTAAAAAATAACATTGAACAAGAAAGATTTCTATGTTGCTGGATCAGTTCCCATGGCTATACAAATGCTTTAAGTAGCACAGTGCCAGAAAGCCTAAATGAGTATGAGGAGGGGTGAGGCAGGTATCAGCTCCTTAAAACAGAGGTATCAGCTCCTTAAGCCAGTTTAGGCAGGTCTGATTTAGCGTGTCCTGCAACCTAGCATGGTAACGATCTATAGATTCTTACAGGGATGAGCAACAGAAATCATTACAGTGCTTTCTTAATTCATGCCTAAGTCATATGTACTACAAATTTTTTTCACAGTTTTCTGGTTTAGTGCATCTACAGTCAGATACTGAAATTGTCAGTGCTTTAATTCATTGGTTGCCATCAATCTCTAGCCTACATATCCATCAGTATCCTTTAGATGTGCCTATGTTACAAGTATTTATTTATAACTACCTTTCAGAGTTGTAAAATGGCAAAGGTAGAGGATGTGGTCCATAGAAAGTATCTGGAAGGATGTTTCCAGTGACACTGCTGTTTGGCACTCTATAGCAAGCAAAATGTAATGGCAGATCTGTGAAAGGCTACTGACATTAATGGGCAGGATTCAGGAGTTTACCAAGGTTGAAGTCAGACGGTGGTTATTACTCATACCCACACCAAGCTGTAAAAGCTGATATCTCTTACATGAATGAATTTTTTCAGGCAGCAACGAGCATTCCTTCAGCTGCACTGAAGCACACCTTAATTACACTTATTCTGCGTTGTCCATTGCCTACCAAATTTGTAGTATGTTCATACAATCTAAGACCTGAGGAGGTCAAAACAGCTAAAGCCGTTATCAAACCCTGAAGCAATGCTTTGGATCCTATACATTATTCTAGAAATACTGAAGAAATCCTGAAGCTTAATTCCTGCTTGTTTAATGAACAAAAAAAAAATTCTAAATAAAATCTTAGCAAATTTTCCGTAGAAAATATTTGCATATTTTAAATTTGACCCGAGGTTATGAGCTTGGATTTTGACTAGGAAGACAATAAACTTCTTGGCTGGTTGCAGTTCTGTTTCTTACACTTGCATCAAACTCAAAACAGACTTATTTACAATGGAAAAGAATATATAATCTGTACTAAAGAGAATCCTTAAGTTCAGGATTCTTACAATGTGTGCATGCATTTGATTTAATTCAGATTGTTATCATCTTCTGCTGTACAATTAATCTATTTTATAACACCAAAGGAAAAAAAGGGCTGTAGTCATTGCCTGTTCAAAAATATCTACAACATCAGTGAGCTACACTTCACTGGCTTTTACTGTACAAGTCAAATGTTCCCTTGTAATGGACATATTTGGTCTGCAAGGACAAAACGTTCTCAGAGTGTAAATGATTTATTTTTCACCTCATTTGCACTGATTTCCAAGTGGTCACTGTCACTCAGGAAGTACACAGCTAAAGTAAAGAGTGTCAAAACAAGTGAAGATCATATGGTCATTGGTATCCAGGCAACGCCCTAAGACAGGCTTTTACACGATATGATTGTTAGTAACAAATTCTATGAGGAAAAAAGTCAACTTAAAATACACTAGAAAAATATCAGAACCTGTTAAGAAATTAACTTTCCATTTATATTCTTGCATGTCTTTTAATGTCTGTAGTCTACTTGAGCCAAAGTGCTGTCACAGAAATACGGTTTTAGACAGTTGTGATGCTACTATTCTATGTCTGCTACATACATTTCTCATCCTACAAAAGTAATACATTGTAGATCATGTTGCAGATTCTACATGCACTTGAGAGTGAATGTGTCCTATGTTTTAAAGTACAATATACAACACAAACATATGATATTTTCCTCACCTGTTAATATATTCTGTGAATTGAACCATCTGCACAGACCACAAGTTTTTCCCTATCTCTGGGAGCCAAAGGCACGTTAGCAATCAATCAAGGTAACAACCTCCATTTCTCCTCTAAAATTATCTCTTTCCCTCCTGGCTCCCCACAGTCATTCAGTCTGAAGCTGAAAAAAACCTAAAAGTGAGCTCATCTACCTGTTCTAACCAGACATCTATTCCAAAGTCTCTCTGGGGCCAACAGTCCTTGGGGCAATGGGATGTCTGAACAAATCAACACATAAAACAACTTTGGAAAAGCAAACTAGATGTTTTGCTACAGCTCTCTGCTCAACTCCGACCATGGGTGTCTAAATGGGCGTAGCAGGAATGCAGGAGGTAATTACCCACCTGGAGGAGATGCTCAGGGGGAGCAGAGCAAGAGCAATTGTCAGGAAAGCATGAACAGTGACAGTGTCGAGCTCTTTCTCTAAGGAAATCTCAGTGGATGCCCGTCTTAAATACCCAGGGCCTGGAGGGTATGTCAGCTGGGCCTGAAGGTTCAGGTCATTTCTGACGTGCCCTTGCTCATTATTGTCCCCACAGCATAAAGTAGCACGGTGTGTTTCTGATTTGCGTTACCTCATGGAAGTGTAAGTGACTGTACAAGGAGCAGTGAAAAGGAGAGACAGAGGATTAGCTGGTAGCGTGGAGTCCGTGTACGCATATGTATGTGCATGTACCATATGGCTGAAACACAAAGGAGTCCAGTGCGTGTCTTGTTATTTGCAGTCTCATTAACTACAAAGGGTCTCACCAAAGACAGGTGCCAAGGAGAGAGACCTCAGCTAACAGGAGAGAGGCAAGAGGTTATCTTCCCTGAGATGCAGGAAAACTACCTCAGCAATGGGCTCTGTAACCCTTCAACTAGAGCAATTCTGCATGGGACAAATGAACTAGAAAAGGGCAGAAAAAACACCTCAAAGTAGCAGCTGGGGCCAGTCCACCCCAAGCTGTTTTCTCTCCTTCCTCTCTGAAACAGTATTGAGAGTTTTTAAAAGGCCTCCTCATATGTTCGGATCTTACACTAGGGAGCAATGAAGTCAATGACCAACCTCGTTTTAGTCACTTGCACTTTCTAAAAGGTCTTTTGTCACATTTTCCATCCATTTGTCCTTCTGAAGAATTTCCACAGGACAATGTGGGGACTTTTCGTCCAACAGCTCCAGGGTGGGAGGACAGAAGAAAGTTCATTTCCACAGAGGCCTTAAGATTATTATTGACAACCCGTTTCAAGTCTTTGTCTGCTCTGGACTTCAAGATGATCTTCAATATTATATAATATATTTGTGTTATAAGTGGGAACAGCAATATTTAACTTCTACTCATTGTTTGAGAAAGAAAATCTAAAAAGCTATATTCCTAGAGCCAAGGAGCCAAGCAAGTACCTCAAGTACTGTGTGTGAAACAGGTATATGGTTTCATGCATTTAAAAAACAAGCAACAGTGCTGTAAAGAAAAATATATTCTTATTTCTGTTGTATGCATCTTGTTTAATGCTTGTACATAAATACTGCATACGTCCCCTCAAGTTCTCTTCTTTGTTTATCATGACTTTAATCATGTCGCATTTGTACAACTCTTCTCCAGTAAAGGGCTTAATATAGTCAGTTTGAGAAATGTAATTTCAACATCAGTAGAACATGTTTCTATTATAAGCTTTTTCAACAAAGCGCAACACAACATTTGTGAATTGAAAAAAAAAAACCCTAATGTTTATTCACTACATGGTATTTGCTGGATGTTCTGGAAATTCAGTAATTGAGTGTCTCCCTAGGAGTATGATAAGCATAACACCAAAATCATCACATTGCAGCATTCAGTTTGTTCCTCACAGTAACTCTTTCATTGCTGATTGAATTTCTTCTTATCCCAATGCTTCGGAAAATACACAGAAAGATATCAAAAATGTACAAAAGATACTTCTGTATGCACAGAAAACTGTTCACCATGGTTAGTGTAATCAGGGCAAATATATGATTGTGTGTGTATTTATGTATACACATACACACAAGCATATATGCACATATGTATGAGAAAATACAATAGAACTTATGTTTAGTTATAGTTTATTCAAAGGACTTTTTATTTATGAAGGTTTCTTATTGTTCTTTATGGAGTCCTCATTTTATTGCTGTTTTATATAGTATTTGATGCATTTTTAATGTTAATTCATTTTTAAGAGATTAACTACAACAATACACCATTAAGTAACACTGGTTTATATGAAAACAGAGTTTCTCTGTGTGTGTGTATGTGTCTGTGTGTGTGCACATTTGTGCCACTGTTTTGTGACTGCATGTACCGCTTACTTCTACTTTGGGTTTGTATTATTTAGTTCAATACTTTAATTGTTTGCTTGCAAAACAATGGAACAAGCTTATAAGAGGTTATTTTACTGTTTGCCATGGAACTGATGATAGTTCAAGGAAGACAGAGAGATGACATGCAGTATCAGGACGTTTTTTATCTACTATGTTTACCTGTTTCTTAGGGAAAATAAGCCAACGTTAAACTCAAAATCAAGATGAATTTGTAATGATAAGAAACTAGAATACCAACACTATCTTAAATATCAGATCTTTGGTTATTGTTTGCTCTATTAATTCCATTTGAATTTATTTTCTGTGAAGGATCCAATAGCTAGTATCCATTACCTACTAATTTTACCCAATGACTTGAATGTTTGTGACTTTCAGAAGTGTTTACCATATAATTATCAAGGCAAGAATGTGCCCTACTGGAGACCAGTAGAGCCCTGTAAGGGTTAGTGTGAGGTTAATATTGAACCTCCAGTGGCAACCTTATGTAGCTGGTATTTAGCAGCATAATCCAGAGCTCTTTGCTGTAGTCATCTCTTGTAGGGCCATTCACTACCCATTTTGGCTTTCACTTACAGACATTAATGGATGTCCCAGTGGTTCAATGGGATTTGCAGAGCCAAGACATTATTCACGTTTAAAAGTATGCTTTGTGGTTTCTTATTTAGGATTCACATTTTAAAAGAAATGAAAAATAATTGAATATAGATCAGTATAATAATGAATATCTAGCTAAAGGATGGGACTAGTATATCAATGGATTGTTACTGACCTATAACATAACCAGATATAAAACCAGATCTATCTGACTTAAGTTTTGTAACAGTTCCTCACAGTTTTTTACAAAAAGGGAAATAGTGAAACTACCATGAAACTCTGGTACAATTTCAAATATAAGCCAAAAATGTATTAAAAAAAAAAAATTGGTAACAGTTTGATATAGTAACAATCTACACTGATGACTCCAATCAAGTAAATGACAAAAATCATCAGTCAGCACTCCGTAATGCAAGACCAATGTAAACCAAGCATTAACAACAACAAAGTATGTGATTAACAAGTGCAGAATTATTATCTTCCAATGAAATATCCAGCAGCTAAATAATTATTTCCTTTTGTGCAATATACTTCAACTCTTTCCAGAATTAGGATATATTATTTTTCATTTTTAGTAAGGAGTCTGGTCATTGATTTTCTTTTTTCTTTTTCTTTTTTTTTTTTTTTTTTAAAAATAATATAAATGGAGTCCTCATAGCCAATTCCAGTTTTCACTTAATGGTACAAATAGTCTTGATCTTAAATGAACATTTTGGAAAAATGTTGACACTACCAAGGACAATAGGAGAAATGCCATTTGATGTCAGCAAGTCAGGTTCTCACACACCACTTTGAAAAGCATTAAGTGGTGTGTAATGTGCCATGGTTTAAGAAAGAAGATTTTATAGGTTCACCTTTTTTATGCAACTATATGCTTCACACTTTCTGTGTAAGACATTATTTTAAATATGTAATTCATTCTTTGGCTTCCAGAATTACTATTATTCAATTTCCAGTACAACCAATAAACACTATTTAATATCTGTACTTCTTCTTAACCTGTACAGCTCAGATTATCAAAGATATATGACTTGGATTAAAATTACCCTATCTAATATTCAGAATTCATCAGGAGAAGTTTAATTTAAAACTAATATATGTTGTGCTTGTTTATTCACTGTTCAGAAGTAAAAAAGGAAAAAAGGAGTTAGATATTCTGCTGTTTTTCAGATGTTCTGAGAATTCTTAATATTGAAACCAAAATAAATGGTGCACAGTGACTAAAGAAGACATCCACTAATTTTCATGGTAACAAAGTAAAGGCAATAAAAGGAAATAGGTTTGGAACAAATGAAAGAACAAACCTTTTCATGCAACATGCAGATAAACTCTGGAACTTGTTATCACAAATGGTAGAAGCTAAAAATATCTCCAAAAAGGCAAATTAAACAAATTCATGGAGGACAGTTCCATTGATATCTGTTTCAGCTGATGATCCAGACGGAAGTTGTTTAAACTGCTTATTTCTGGACTGTTGCGTGGGTATATAAGAGAAAAACACTGAATAAATGCCATGGGCTCCACCAGTTTGACCAAATCTACTTTACATTCTTAGGACAAAGCTAACATCAAACAATCATTTTCCATACTTTATAATTGAGACAATTTCTTTAGGGAAAATAATCCAATTTCTGGAAATGCAGAAAAAGCAAAATTTGAGCTCTTTGGGTGCTTCCAAAACAGTGCTAAGTGGCATAATTCATGATTTTATAATTCAGGCATAAGCATACATATACGCATATACTATGTAATATACACATATACTGCGTAATACATATTCAGTTTTTTTGACATAGAGGAAGAAAAAGCTGCAGTGATGTGTTCAGATAAACAATGGCAGAGGGATGCACAGCAATGAGAAAGCTCTGAAAAAATATAACTTGTTAACTTGACATGTAATAAATATAACTTGATAATAAATATAACCTGATAACCTCTATAATTAAAAGATCATCAAAGTGTTCTATTAAATATCTAAGAAGAAAGAAAGAATCATTGTCAGCTCTAGTGTCTTTTAACTCATGGCAATTTCAACAGAAAATTTTGCATTAGACGCGCGTGTGCGTGTTTTTATGTGTTTAGGAGAAAGTTATTGTACAAAGAAAGACAAGTGTAGGTTACACATTATCAGGATAATATGGTGAAAACCAGAAAAAAATAAAGGTCATTAGCTTTTAAGGGACCTCATAACTGTTTCCCACACACTTTCAGTGCTCAGCCCAAGTTTCTGCACGTCAATCTCTGTGAGCTTGGTGTTAGGAAGCAAAATACCCACTGAGGACTTCTGTGAAGGCAGACAGGTATACTGGTACTCTCCCAAGCGGTTAACCATCAGTAAAAAAAATGCTATGGAAATGTTGTGCGTTGCCTCCATTGCATTGTTTCCACCGCACATCACTATTACGACAGAAGAACAAAGAAATATTTTAACAAAGTGTGTATTGTTCTGGTGGGGGTGGACCAGTGTCGCCAGGAGGAGCAGCGCCCTGAAGGAGCCCTCATTCCTGAGCATCTCCTTGGCTCACAAAGCAGTATTGTGTTGAGATTAAGTTTCTAATGGCACTAACAGGCAAACAGGCACAAAATGGACTGAATTCAGCCTCTTGCTTTGAGACACAGAGTGAAATTATGATTCCCAAACCTTATCAGCACAAAGCATATCTTCGGCCAATAGAGAAAATAAAACATATGAGCTAAATTTTTCAACATCGAAACCAGCTCCAAGCCTAAAATATTGCAAAGGTGCCTTTTCTATCATGGCCTCTGCATCAGGCGGAATCATTTTGTGGAATGGATACTACAATCAAAACTATGTTAAAGTCTTTGTTGAAGATTTTTCATCCTTTATCCTTTCACTAAAAATACGTCAGCAAAAAAAAAGTACAGCACAACAAAATGTAGGTGGGAGTCAGTTCGAGATTATAATATACAGCAAGATAAAAGAAGACTTCATCTAAGCCACAAAATACAGAGGGCGGGGTGAATCATTCTGAGTTTAAATATACGACTGTCTTCAATGTCTGTCTCTTAACTTTTTCACATCATCAGAGACTAAAAGTGAAAATAAAAGATACTTGTATGGCATAAAAATCTCTTCTTGATATATTTCCAAACTCCCCTCAAAAATCCTTAAAAATGCTTGACCTTATACTGTTTGATGCTGTTTCAATCAGTGGCCAAAGTCCATCCAAATGACGCAGCTGGACAAAAGAGAGAAAACCCTCTCAAGAAAAACATTACTCTTAATGACCCCAGTTCAGAAAAGACAGGTACATGAGCTGATGTCTTTGCAAGTCAAGGACTGTAACTGAATGGAAAGACATCTAAACCACGGAACCTTTGTAAACTTCTTTCAGGATGTCTTACTCAAAAAATTGGAGTCTGGGGCTAGCTGAACTCTGCATGGGGGAGTGCTTCAGGTATTCAGAGTTTAGCTGCTGCCTTAGTTTTTTGGTTTTCTGTTTTACCATATTTTTTTCTACCTTCTAATGCAAGTGGAACAAGTTTGCTTTCTAAAAAAAAACCAAACCCACTTCTGTCAATTGAGTTTCACAGATGTTTCCTTTTACAAGCAGAAGCCCTTGATGGTGCTGAAAGTTACTCAGCATTGTTGTAATTTGCATAACATTAGCCATGATGTTTTTATTTTGAAAAGTTGAAATGTTTGCAGCTTATCATAACCCGGTCCTAATGATGTGCAGTACATCTGCTTAAAAAGTTGTGTCTAGGCAATGTTCTACACCACAAACATTTTTTACAACTTTTACTGACTTTCAAGTTTTTCAGTCCAGATATACTTAAAGACTCTGCTTTATGTACACACAAATTGGGAAATAACAACTGGGTAGCAAAGTTGTGTTGTATGCTGTATACTGCATCTGTATTCTTGCATCTGTCACAAGAGCTTCACACAGCATTATGCAGACACCTCACGGTTTTGTTTGGGTAGGCTCATAAAATTAATGTCTCTTTTTATAGATGGCATAGTGAGTTAAACAGGTGTAACAGGAAATTAAAATAGGAAGGAGTAGAGACAATGATGGCAAGTAAAAGACATTGGTAAAGGAATAATTTCTTCAACTCTTTATTCTTTCTGTTTCCATTCCTTAATATCTCTGCAAATAGGCGACTAGTCTTGATCTGGTGTTAAACCAAATGCTACTTAAAAGCAACAATAAGAAAAGCATAAATCATACTTCAGAGATGTGATTTTGTTAGCAGAGATCAAATGTAATGCTCATTAGCATCTTTCTCCCCTGGCTTGCTTGCTCCTCTGCTCTCTAATTTGGGGCCTCTCAAATGAAACTTAAATCCTCTGCATCTATCAAGGTGCATCAACCTCCCTTTTATCTAAGCAGAAAAGCAAGCAACCCATTTCTGTGAACAAGCAGAAAGTTCAACACTTGATATCATATAGTGGTTTTCGTGAAAAACATTTTTGTACACTTGCTTTCAAAACCCTGATCAAATTCAGCCCCATCTTCATTTCTGCTCTCCTTTCTTCCAATTTTTCATTTTTTCTTGGTCCACTTTTTTAATTACTTATTTCATCTCCTTGCTCTGCACTTGACATGGCAACTTCTTTAGTGCTTCCTCCTACACTTAAAATAGCCTTTCATTTCTCACCTGCCAAATTCCCCAATTCTCCTCCAAGTTCCTACTTGAAACACACAGCACCAGCCTCTGTAGTACGTTACTGTGTCTGGTGGCGTTTGGTTATGAGATCCTAAGGCAGAAAACTACTATTTGCTTGCAATGCGTACACTGAAAGTGCTGCACAAGTAAAACTCAAAATGCAAAACAGTCACATCTATCTCCTTAAAAAAACACACATCTATGTATGTTTAAAAGAAGGCAGTAATCAGAAGTGCATCAGTGTAGTATTTTTCTGTGCACACATTTTTATGCCCACAATGAAATTACTAGATAAAAACCAGATGATTGAACCAAGCCAAATTTGAATCATTGTTTTCAAAATTTAAAATCACTCCCATTAACCCAGAAGAATTTCACTCACACTTCCTCTCGAATGAGAAGTGAACACAAAATTGTACTAGTTCCACTTTTTGTTATATCAGCTATATATTTTAATATTCTCCAGCTTTTCAGGCATTCCATGCTAGTAAAAGCATAAGCAGAGTTATACCAAAAACAGCTGTATTTTTTTTAATGATGGAATTTGCTCGCAGCTAGATACCAATTAGACAGTCCCCGGACATTCAAACTCCAACTAACTGTCAAGGAAGTGCTGGCTTACCATCAGGCAGTCTAAAACAAAGATGTACCTCTAAGATCCAAGGAATACTGAAGACATAACCCAACAGTTTTCAACTATTCCTCAGTACATGCTTACTAATAGAATACTAACAACAACATGTGAGTTTGTAGGCAGCTGAATAAGGGACTTCCTATATGGGAAACTAAAAACTGTTGGAAAAAGTCAATTAAAAAGAAATGGACTAGGTGGTATTGTTGCTGGTTTAATGCTTCTATTACAGTAAATTTTACTTAGGAAGGTGGTTGAAGAGTGAATCTTGAAGTAACCATGTGAAAGAAAAAGTACTTGCTCAGAACATCCGATGTTAAAGGGCTGCTTTCCTTGCTATCCCATGAGAGGCAGACTGCCGGGGAAGGACACACAGCGCTTTTTTAGATGCAGATGTTAATGCCCTGCTCAGCAGGACCATGTCACTCATACTGATATTCAGTCTGAATCCAGTTGCAACACTGCGTGGCTGCAGCGAATCAAAGGCTTTAGCAGCTTTTAAGAGTAAATGTTGTCCCAAGGCCAACACATGAAAGATTAAATTGGCCCTTTTTACAGATGTAACCACTTTATTACAGATATCGCATTGTCCAGTGTTTGGATGTTGTAGAATCTGGAGGATAAAAATTTCTCTTTTTTGCCTACCAGTACATTTTTATATCCTACTTGATAGATAAAAGTTACTGTGTGAAACATGAGATGCACAAAAAATAACAGTGCCTAACAGTGTTGGCTATGATGAGAAAAATGGGCACCTCAAGTGAATAGTTTCATTTCCTATGGATCTGTATTATATTTTTTCTGAAGACGCAAGGCTTCTATAATGTCTCTCTAACTTGAATCAATTCACTCTTCCTCAATAACAGTACTAATAGGTTCTGGCTGCTCTATTTTCATTAAACTAATAGGAATTTGATATGCTTGAAAATTCTCTCTCTTTGGCAAATTCAACTGAAATTATCCAAGTAGTTCAAAAGTTATTAGGGCAGAACACACAGTATGCAAATGTTAAAAAAAAAGTCCACAGTCACAGCAAGTAAGTATTCTGGAAAAACTCTTTAGTGATTAGTATCAATAAAATGGAAAATCATAACCTTTCTGTATATATCCTAGTCAACTCAGGAGACTGAAAATTAAGAGCACAGAAAAATAAAATCAAATAATGGTGCCATAACATTGGCAATTAAAAAAAAAGTAGATGTCCAAGCCAAGGGAGACTAAGACTAGCAGGAACACAATGGCTACACAGTCATAAAACAAACACCCAACCACTTCAAATAAGAAATCAACTAAAGTTTAAACAATACTAAAAATTAAGCCTGACATATTTTAGGAGAAATGTTATTTATAAATGAATGCAAAATCTATGATCCAAATGAGGTGCTTGGTTAACCAAGCTGACCACACGGTTGTGCCTAGGAAAGATAGTTGGTTGTCAGTGGACCACTTTTTAGAGATGCTTGGTTTTTTCACACAGACCCATTCATTATTGCCTAGCTGCTGACAGGGGTCCTTTTTGTTAGAAAGATGGGGAGAAGCGAATGGTGAGCTAGTAAATATTTGAAAAATATATCAGACAACTGTGAAAACCTCCTGGGTATGTGGGTTTGGTTTTTTTTTTAAGTCAAGTTGCTTTTCAAGTCACAGATTTCACTCTGAGAAAACATATTTTAGTGTGTGAAGATTAATTTCTTTCCATCCCACTGTTTCTGCCAGCATCAGCACTAGAGAAAAGCAAAGGAAAGATAAAGAAGCAACAGATGGGAGTGAGAGAATAGAAGGGTCATTTTTTGTTTGAGGGTTTCGTTCTTATGTTTTTCTTTACTGTGAGCAGGAAAGAGACTTATTCTGCTGAGCAGCATGACCCACAACAACGGGGCCAAGGCACGGTGTCCCTGCCATCCCTTTGTCCCCACTGGCACAGGGTCTCACACATCCACACTCCCATGGATATGTCTTTCCAGAAGTCAATAAAGAAACACGGATTTATATTTCTTCCTGTGCTAAAGCACTAACAGTCCAAGGGATAATGTACTCACATAATGGAGCTTTAATTGCCAAGATGTGTGCAAATTAAAAAAAAAAAAAAAGGAAAGGAAAAAAAAGGGGAAGGAAAGAAAAAGGAAAAAAAAAAGCAACTACCAAGAAGAGGGCTACAAATACTACTAGTTTATAGAAGTTCTATCCTTCTTGCTAATCAAAGTACAGGGCTTTTTCTATGAATCTAAAACACCGGGGAAAAAAACAACCCAGGAAAGACCACATTCTCCAATGATGTAGATTTTTGAGATTAATAATCTTAGTTTTGTGAAGATTAAAGATCAAGAAAGGTTAAATAAGAAGGCTGTGGTAATGAATCGGACTTGCATAAGCAACATGACCCAGACACGGGAGAAGACCCAATACACTGAGCTTAACCATGGAAGTAGAAGAGCAGCCTACCATCCACCTTTTGTGCTTGCTCTAAATTTGGCTAAATTTGTGTAAGGAAGTGCTAGATTTATCAAAATTACTTCTCAATCCACCAGGAGCCAAGTTTTTTTTCCAAAACTGGGGCTTGTCAAAAATGGCGAAAAGTTACCTGCTGGTCTTTAAAGTGTGTTGGTAGTGATACAGATTGCAGGAGCTGAATAGCACTGGAATCCATTCAGCAGGATGCCTGAGATTTTATGAATTCATTTGGCTTCCTTCCTGTCAGGTTGGCATCAGCTTTTATTTTAAACAGAAATCTCCCTAACAGGAGAAAATACAGGAGAAGATACCAAGGGAAATATAAGGTAATTAAAAAAAATACAGATCTGTTGATCCACTCCCTATATCACTTATATTAGAAGATAGCTTGTCCAAGCCTGCACAGCAGGTTGAAGTTGAGGACGAAACCTCCAGTAAGTTACCATAAACCCAGAAACGTTATTGCATAGGTGAATGTAGTGCCAACAACACACAAGGTGTAGCTAAACCGTTCCTGCCCTTCTCTCCCCAGGCCCTCCTGAGGGAATTTTTGGCTCCAGCTTTCCCTGTCAAAATAATGGAAACCCCACAATAGGATTTACCTCTTGTTTGGACCCACCTATTATGTCCCACAGAAAGCCATGTTAGAGATGGGCTGTTTGCAGACGCTGTGGGAATTCAAGTTCCCCATTCTCATCCATTTTAACCCATAAACATAGAATTAAAACCTCTCTGAATTTGAATCGTTCCCCTTGCTTGGTAAACTTCAGGGGAGGCAGGTTTACCTTCTCTGCTTCACAGTACGGCACCAAGCTTTTCAACGCAGCTGAACCTCCATAGTCTCATAATGTAATTCCTCAGGACAAAGCCTGCCTGCAAAGCCACTCTGCCCAGTCAGGTACGATAAACCACATGTGTGTACTGTAAATCCCACCTCTCCAGATTTATGTACAAAGACTTCCACTGCTCTGCTGGTGGCCATCACAGCCAAGGAACTGCTGTTTGGATAGGAGTCCACACGAGAGAAAAGATGAGTAAGGAAAGATTTATGCAGCTCAGTAAAGAGCTTAGCAAGGTGATTTATAAGAGAAGAGAGCAGCTTAGAGAAAATTAAAAATGGGAAGCAGAATAGAAAAGGTATACAAAGGTAGAAGCTAAACCCATGTAAAAACCTGATAAGGAACTAAGGTAGAAAAAGTGCATAAATACAGCAAAGGAAATACAAAAGGCAAGCAACAAGGAGCATGTTAGCAGCATAAGTAGCAAAGATCCAGGCTGAGATCGGTGTGGACAGGGGGCGAAGAGGTCATGAAAAACATGGTAATGACAGAGATAAGGTTGATATCATTGGAAGCCTGGGTTCATTTCTTTGTTTCATTCTTCATGGAAGAAGCTGAGGGGGTCGTGGCTCAGGGACAGATTACGAGGGGCTGGTGACAGGTACAGGGAGTGAAATGAAGAGGCAGTGTTAAAAGGCTTTGAAATGACTCCTGAGTAGATAAGCTGTCAAAGAAAGAATTAAAACTCACCTGGTGCCAATGGATTTTTCACGGAATAGTTAAGTGGAAGCAGCAAGGTAGAATAGTAAGGAGCTTTTGGAAAATATAATTAAATGTTCAGTATGGGCCTGGAAAGAAGGAGAGGGTACGTAATACAAGAGGATTCAGGAAGCTACATAATCAAAACTTCCTTTGCTTATTGCTAATACCAGCCTGGTATGGAGACAATAGATTTAGCCCATTCATAGCGTAAACTGGTATGAGGTCACTAAACTAGTCTGATGGCATTATTATTATAAAGAAACTACATTCACTTATAGAAGTGCAAAATATTAGAGTAAAAGTTTTTTCTCAAATATTTCAACATTGTAGCCAAAAGTAATATATGTGTGTGCATTTTTAAGAAAAGTCTAAATATCAGAAATCTATAGTAGCAATGTCAGGCCACTGTGAAGTGTTTCTGAAAATCTTACTGTTCATACATATTAATGAAGAATGCATTTAGATCAAAAAAACAAAACTCATAAAAATATGTGGTAGAACTCCTGCTTATTTAGGGTGAAATGGGAAAAAATTAACTTAAAAAATTGAGCCCTTAGGTAGAAACAGATTCAACTTCAACGTTCCAGAAAGAGACAAACAAAAACCCCCGAAGAAACCCGTTTTGTTTTTTTTTTTAATCACAAGTGAAAAACATAGCAGTAAACCTAAAAAATGCCAACAGTTGTTTTCATATAGACTGTCTGCCATGTGCTGAAGCATATCAAGATGGATGTAGAGATGACTGAAGGAAGTCAACATTTACTGTGGTCCGAATTTATCTTGGGGTTTTTTGAGGCCTTTAGGGCCAATATTCACATATAGAGAATCCATATTCAGACCCTGTCAAGTGAAGGTTTTGGTGATAAAATTTTTGTATTGTTAGAAAAGAAACACAATAATGCAAATACACTTATCGTTAGACCTGCAGGTACATTTAAATATTCCTAGCATATATTAATATTTCTATCATCCCTTGCAGGTTCTCATATAGCTTAACAAATGGAACAAATTTATAAAGTTACACTTGAAAGTAATAATAATTTTCTCTTTAGAAATATAACAGAAACTGAATGGGCAAGAATATTTTGTGTGACAAAAAAAGGAAGGAAAAGAAGGAAAATTTCCTCCAAGTCTCAAATGTGAGATTATTTCAGAAAAAGAAGAGAAGTCTGTTATTAGGTACAGACTGAGGTTCAAAGACTTTATATCTATTCTCAGCTCCACTTTGACTGAGGGTATGACCTCCGACAAATGATTTCAAGGGAGCCTGTAAAGCAGAAGGAAAGGGATCATTGATACTGCGATGAAGAACAGATTGGCGTTCCACCTGACAAAGGAATGGCCATCCTGGTCCATCTGGCCCAGCATCTTTTCTTTTAAGTGGCCCTAAAGAAGAACCAGTGGGTGCCTCAAGAAGGGCAAAAGAGCATGTTAAATATATAGTGCACTTCTCTTTGAATCTTCTACAGCTTCCTGAAGTCTGCAGTTTAGGGATTTCCCACACCTAGTATACTGGATTGCATTCCATTGGTAAAAAATAGTTATACGTAAATAACAATGGTACCAAAATCAACTTGCTAAGTGTACTTGGAAATCTGTGGGAATTAATTTCCCCTGCTGGGAAGTTGGCTCTAAGCTAACTTGCTTAAGGTTGGTTCAGTTTAGTTCAAATAAATTGTACTGCAGCCTGTATATGTTGTAGAAAACAGGGCAAAAGATGAACTGAGGCACTGGGAACTGGTTTTTGATGGAGGCTGGTGCTAAAGAGGAATTCTAGGTGCAGCCTAGGTTCAGAGCATACATGGGAGTGGGTTAGATTGTCAAGGCTTAGTGAGAATTTACTTTCTGACCAGAGGCTAATCCCTCACTAAGAGGTCCCAATCCAGCAGAATCTTACTGTGGCACGCTCCATGATGTCCTATGCAGTGGCTCAGTGGCTCTGCCCCTATCACTCCTCTCCCCTGCACCTTCTCACTCCATCACACCATCTGTGCCGGGTGGCATGGGCAAGTTCAGACAACAACCTCTTGCTGCTCTGTTCCACCACTGCTTCAAGGGCATCTTCTCCATTGGGGGCTGGCATTTTGAGAGCAATTGTACATTATGCTGGCCTTCTACCTAAAAAAAAGTGGTCAGACAAACACAGATGTCTTGTTTAGTCCAATTAGAAGAGCAATGGATCTTGAGCTCTGTTTTGTGATAAGACAAAGTCACTAGCACAGTGGTATCCAGACAGGCACACCCATCTGCTACCCTGCGGGTAATGTTGTTGGTAGCAGGAATAAATCATCAGGTATAGCCCAATGTTACGAATTGCAGAAATTTGTGAGCCATTACTCAAAGCAAAGGGTTGCAAACTGCTCAGGGTTGGGAAGATTTTAATAACTAATGCAAAAGGTGTAAATTGCGTATCATGATCCTCAAGATTTTGAGAGAGAAAAAAAAAAGGAAACCTAGCACACTCCTCACCTAGCTGTGTTGGTGTCAGTGAGAAAAACACAGCTCAAAACAAGTTCCATCCACTCATGAATCATAGAAAAACAGCACTACAGAAACCCACAGCCTCTTTTTCATTTGAACAATTTATTGGACCTCACAGAAGTGCACTTATGTTACTTTCTGTGAAGGTGCCACTACCCCACAAAGGAACTTACACCTACTCCTGTTAGGTAATTAGCAGTGAAAATCATTGGCTTGGGGAGCGTTTCAAAGAAGAGTAAGATAAAGTCCATTTCTCACTCACCCCTGGTTATTAATGGCAATTTTAGCAAAATGTATGAAGAGTATATCTGATCTCTGCTGTCACACACCAGACAGATTTTAACTCAATTACTCCCCTTTCACCTTATCAGAATGCATTTATTTTCCTGTATGAAATTAGATCAGCCGTTATCTCTGAAAACACACCCTCTGAATTGTGGATGGAAATATCCACAAGGAAAAGCAGATGCTCTTGTGATTGACAGAAACCCCTGGAACACTGTCTGCTCCACAGAAACAAAGCCAGAGTTGTCACAAGGATGATTTACTAGGCTATATTACACTGGTAGAGAGAGATTTTTGTATGACTAAAGGTCTGGTCTTATTGCAGAATAAGTAAATATACTTGCCTCAGATTCAATCTAATCTAATTTGTGGCAGAAAATTAGAAATATTAGTATAGCAACTATTAAATCAAGTGATTTAAACACAGTGTAAGATGGAATGAAAAAACATCGCTGCCATTTCATAGTAGGAAATCCCATACTGCATGTTTTGGATAAAATCAGTGAGAGAAATAAAACTAAATAACACCTAGATGACTGCAACTACTGGAGAGATGATATTTTGCTGTATGTAGAGATTATTCTAAATCCTGTATTCATATATATTCCCTCTCTACCATTTATTCATAACTCTTAATGTCTGATGTAAAGTGTATGTGGTAAAAACAGAAAAGGCTGCCGTTTTCCAGTATTACAGTTTCAGTTTTCTTAAAAAGACAAATAAAAGACCCCAAAGGCTTTAAGAAACTATGGATGTTTTTTGCATAAATCAATAGGATTTTGTTCCTAGCTGTAGTGAGTACTAATGAAACTCTTGTCTTTTAATACTGGCCTGTGGCACATCACTTTGTCTGTGATAGCAATGCCTGAACAAGAGGGGCTGATGCTGATCAGGTGTGGTGAGTTCCCAGCTACTTGCAGCCCGTGGACCTAGAAGGTCAACATTAGCAGCTCTGTGCAAAGAAAGATCTGACCTGTATGTTACAGTGAGTTAAAATTAAGGGGAAAGTCTGGGAGTACTTAGACATTTTATCTCACTTTGGACACTTGCTACTTCCCCAGGGAAGCTTGCAAGGGCAGGGATGGTACCAGGAAGGCAGGAGACTGAGACCCCAGAAGGGTTTGTGCAGCAGAGGATGAAAAGTCAACAGCAGCAAAAGAAGCACCTAAGCGGGCAGGAGAAAGGCAAGGGATGTCTAAGATTTAGATTTGGATTCATTCTGTCTCTCCCATCTCCCCAAAACACTTAGCTCAAAGCAACAGCTCTCCACAAAATCTTTTTGCTTCAGCAAAAGAGCCTATTTCCAGAACATGTAATTTAATCACTGGGTTTACACCATCCTTCATGTGAAGTGTAATACTCCAAATGATAGCAAGTGCTATCACTTCCTGCAATGGCAGCTGCTTGAAAACTCAGTGTATTCTCTTTCGCTGGTCTGAAATGGGAAGTTTTGTGGTCACTCCAGCCTCAATATACAGCACACAAATGAGTACATGACATTTTCTCTTTTTGCTTGCATAGCACAGACATCACAATGGTGTCTATGCTAGTGAGCATGCAAGGTATATCACTGAGGCATTCCTTCCACAGATATAAGTTGCTATGAAGGGGATAAAGAATTCATGGAATTATATATTTGAAATAGCTGTGTGTGCCCACATGGAAAACAAAGAACGAGTGGAGGTGAATTTTAGTGAGCTGGAAGGTGGGAAAAATGGGAACAGAAATCTGTGTATAATGGTTGGTTACAAAAGCACCAAGGACTGAGAAGGTCCATCAGGAGACTGCTTTGTCATTATTTTTGCAAATCCAAAGCCATCAGAAGTGTTCTCTCACAGGTCGTCCCAATGCCTCTTCCAAGGCAGAAGGTTTTCATGCAATGCATTAACTCTGCACAACCACCTTTCCGTTTATTTAGAAATTTTTCCGTGTATGTGCCAAATAAAATACTAACATCCTTTTTTTCAGTCATTTACCTATCCACCTATCCATGTTTAGCAGGTAGGACATCTCTAACTCTGATTTTTATGAAGGCAAAAAAATCTTCAGCAAATCTTTAAATAAAACCCTGTCAAAGTGTGGCAGCAGGAGTTTCTTGGAAATCACCTGCAAAGTCTGAAGCAAAATAATTGCTTGATCATATAGCAAACTCTGTATTATGTAAAGTGTAGCATTTTCATTATGCTGGATTATTTTCAAAAGCCTTTTCATTAGACTTCACAGATTTGATCATTTGTATAAATGTATCCAAAGCTGCCTGGGGTGAGCTAGCTCAGCTTGCAGTCCCACAATGAGACCTGAATATCGTATCATGGAAAAGGAACAGAAGAGCGATTTTAGGAGATGAGCTTCCTTCAGAGGGTCACATTTGGAAAGCTGTAGCTCTCCCAAAGATTCTTCTGTCCCTCAGGAGTGATATACTATGCACCAAGTGCTAGAAAGAAAAAATCAGATTTATACAGAGGGCTGACTTCCATTGCTGAAAAAAAACCCAGAAATTTGAAATATAGGAAAATACGCAATGCCAACAGTCTCATTACTTAGTAGTACAGTGCTAGTTAACCAAGAAACCTTGCCTAGGCATATACATTGTAATACTTCTTTCTGGTATTACGATAAATAATACAATCTGTGCACAGGCTGTACATTTGTACGCTAGTGTAATCCACTTGGCAGGTGACTGGAGACCAATATATTCAAGGTATTTAAATGACCTAATGTTCTGAAGTTTTACATAACAATTAATGACAAGGACCATGAAGCTGACAAAAACATATACTGTGTGTATAAATATTTTATCATTTGATATATGAATGCCTTTTTCTGAGACTGACTAATGAAGACAATTTTATTTTAAAGGCCTAGTGAAAGTGAAAAGCATATGTGGAAAATGAGTTTTTAACGTTCTTGACCATGTTGGAATTATTAAAATTAACACAGAGTGGTAAAAAAGCAGACTGATGTCATCACCTTACAGACACTGGGTAGAAGATGCAACAGCATGCTAACTGCCTCTTTCATTGTAACTGCAACATCTTGTCAGAAACCCATTTAGTCAAGTCAAATTGCTGAGTTGTATTTAGTTGGATTCATCAAATAAATGGAGCTGTGGATATAGTGTTTTCTTTTAGCAAGCAGAACTCATTAATTTAATTCTGTAAAAACTCTGCAAAGGAACTCCAGGAAATTACACCGTGGGGACAAAATGTGTTTTAACTGATGAGGTATAAAGACTGATAGTAAAATGACTGATAATGCTTTTGTTGAACAGTTGCAACGAAGCCCGGTCTAGCAGTAATCAAAAACATTTGTCTTGGTAAGCGTGAGAAGTGAAAACAAGAAATGGTAGTATTCCAGAATTTCTTAATTTAGCAAAGGGAAAGGAACCTACTTCTAAGACAATGACTTGCACAGTAAAAAATTTCAGACAGCTCTGTCAAGTCTTGCAAAATGAACAAGGGAAGTATTCATAACTTTCTGACTTCAGAAAGAGGAGATAGAAAATAGATTTGAAATTTTAAAGAATCAAAAAATTAATCAGGAGTAAAACCTTCTGTAAAAAAATGATATGCCATTTCTTGCACTTTAGGTGTTCCTAGATTTTTTTAAAATTTCATCTTTTCTTTAAACCTCTAGGCTATTATTATAGGCTGCTTACTGTCCACTGGTGTTTTCAAGTGACAGCCTAAACTTCTTTTATTTTAAACCTACATTATTATCCTATCCATAAAAACCAAAGAGGATGACAGGAATGCTTTCTTATTCTTATTTAATTAATATTTTTAACAATAAAAATAATTCAGGATGTCAGTAATTAGGAATATCAGAAATTATTTTGCTGTAATTTAATCTCTTCAATTTCTTATGTAGCTTTCCTGAAAAAAATGCATTCTCTAGCCATCTTTTGGAAACACATTAAGCCAGATAACCATCATAGATCTTTTGTCCATCTTTGTCACATAAATAAAATCTTGTGTTCTTTCATATATAAAGATATTTTCATACAAAACTCTACAGTGTTATTTGTGATCGCTGTTAAAAGGAAGGGCACAAAAGTATATGTTCCTTTTAAAAGAGAAACTAGCAAAGGTTGTGGCTTTAATTTGTACTTAGTCTACACAGCATTTTGTTCCTCAGTCTTGGGCCATTCCTTCAACCATCTGGTTTTAAATTATCTCCAAAGTTTACATTGACCACTTCTGTGATCTACAGATCTTGTGTCCACAATGAGCTCCTGGATAATCTCAAACAGAAAAAAGAAGCCTACAGAGGGTGGAAGCAAGGACAGGTAGCCTGGGAGGAATACAGAGAAATTGTCTGGGCAGGCAGGAATCAGGTTAGGAAAACTAAAGCCCAGATAGAATTAAATCTGGCCAGGGATGCCAGGGGCAACAAGAAAGCCTTCTATAAGTATATCAGGGACGAAGGGAAGACTAGGGAAGATGTGGGCCCAGTGAGAAAGGAAACGGGAGACCTGGT
>VYXH01003575.1:10930-61749 GCA_013397275.1 Burhinus bistriatus
CGAGGCGGGGAAGGGGCTCGGGCTGAGCCGGGCTGTGTCCTGTCCGGCCTCGGGGGCCCAGCCCGCCGGCAGGCCCGGGCCTCGCAGGGGAGACGGGGCGCCTGCGCTGCGCGGCTGGGGAGGGAAGGTGTTACAGGCAGTCTCCATGGCCTGGACAGCTCTGGTGTTGTTGGTTTGGGGTGGTGTGTGGTTTTTTGGTTTGGTTTTTTTTTTTTTTTTTTCATTTTTTTAATTCCCAAATGTCCTTAAAAGGCGAGGTGTAAAGAATGGCTGGGGCAGGCTGTTGGCACACGAGCAGGGCAGGGGAAGGGCCGATGAGTAATAAGGGCTCTGCGAAAGAGAGCCTCGAAACATGGGCCCAGGCCTGCGTACTCCTTTCCCCCCGCCTTGGCCTCAGTTCAGGGGCGAGGCCCCCCCTGCCATCTTGGTGACCACCCCGTGTCTATGTCCCCCATTTGGCACTGCCTGCCTCCCCGCAGGCCTGCTGGCAGAAGGAGGGGAGCCACAGACCGCAGGCCCCGAAACCCAGCTGCCCGCCATGGGTCAGGTGGCCGTGGCCTCAACTGGATGGGGAAGGTCCCCGCTGGCCTGCGGGAAGTAGGGGGCAGAGGTGGAGCCACGCCACCACCGGTCCCCCTCCCCCGGGAAGGGCAGCAGAGGTGGCCAGCAGGGCTTGAGCCCACCGCTGGCTTCATGGGGGCTGCGGCGGGCGAGGGGGGACGTGGAGCCCAATTCCAGGCTTCCAGTCGCCAAGTTTTACGTTTCAGCAGTAAATCTTACCTGGGACTAACAAATCAAGTAAAACACTGGAACATGTAATAAACATGGCCTGCGTGGCGTGTTTTCCAGTGAAAAGTTACATAAACGGCTCCCGGCGAGGTTGGTGTTCCCCATTGTGCGGTGCCCCCATGCAGCGCCGTTCATAGCTTGGCTGTAAAACCAGCCATGTGGACAGGAATCGTTGGAAGTACCAGGAGACTGAAAACCCCATAGAAATAGGTATTCAAAATTTAAGACTTCGAAAATACGAGCTCTTAAAACTAAACAATGTACTTCTGTGAGGAATTAATTTACTTGAGTCCTGTCACCGTTATTAATATTAGTTTTGGCTTCTCTTTTGTGTATATGAAGAGAATACATACATGGGTGTTTGTAAAAAAAGTGGAAAAATATACGTCTTCTATCTGTTTTTACTTGCTTTAATTAGCATTACAGACATCCTTCACGTCTGATAGCCAAACTTGTTTCCCAACGTGTTCCTCTGGAGTTAAGCTAATGCAAAAATGCAAACGTGGGGCACGCACCGAGTCCTGGTAGTGCCTCTCCTGAGAGAATAGAAAGCGCTGGCGTAAACTCTGTGCAGAATTAAAGGCGAGTTTAAAAAGTAACATTTATTTTTATTCCAGATTTATGGCTGACCCGTAGATAATTAAAGGTTTTATTTTGAGCTGTTGGCCCCACACAATACATTGTCCTTTGTTGCTGCGCAAGTAGCGCTTTCCCTGTGCTGCCTATGGTTCAAAAACAATGAAGCAATCCATTTATTTTGTTGGTCAATTGTAGCACAAAGTGAGGTGGTCAGTGTGGAAAGTTTATCACTGTCTTGTCCCTTTGGAGGAGGCAGAGCATTCACACACCCTCTGCCCCAGTACACAAATGTCAGTCTTTTTGCAGGCTGCTGTTTTCCTTTTGAAGATGCCGATGGTGTCTCTGATCCACTAATCCATTTATCCAGTTTCATGAGTGCATTGGCTGAATACGCTCACAATAGCCTTGCCCAGCTGGAAACAAGAAGTCAGTGAGTGCAGCCGGCACACCCACCAATGCCTGACACCACTCTCGGACGAGGCTCGAGTGCTTGTCTCAAAAAAACCCCCCATCCCAACCCAAACCAAAACCCCCAGAGCCCCCAACCTGCCGCGTTGTGCCCAACGCTGTGATCCTCCCCTCCCTGAGAACAGAAGTATTTTTAGCACTGTCTGTAGTGGGCTACGGGGTTGTATTATTTTCGTGATATCTGGCTGTCTCAATGAGGGTTGAGGCACGCTTGAGGGAAAAAAAATGCCTCCGGGACTCTGCAAACAAGTGCACATTAAAGAAACTGGTCAGTCGCTGCCAAGGGGGAGGGGGCACGGGAGAGGCAGCGGGCAATGGGCTTCCATTTGTGTTCGGTGCCATGCCGTTACTTGCCAGCTTTTTACTGCATTTTAAATGTATGTTTAATTACCAGTGTTATTGGTAATAACAGAATGTTTGAAAATATTAAATACATTTGTGAGCTTGTGTGAAAAAGAAGTTAAAAGGTGTTCAGTGCACAGAATGTTAAAAAGATCTCACAATGAAGTGATTAACATTTTTATGAATAAAATTAATCACGCATTAACTCTGCAGCTCAATACATCTGAATGCCAAATGTTGCACAGCAGCCCTTTCCCCTAAACCCAAGAATTTTGGATGCAGTATTGACCCACATCAAACACTCGTCTATTAGTAATGGCAGTGTAGTTATGAGAAGATATTTTAATAATGTACATTTACATTTGAGGCAAGCAAATAAAAGGGAGAAAATAAATTGGGGGTATTTTGTCAGGATTTGTGAGGACTGGTAGGCACATAAAATACATTAGGAAGCAGTCAATCGGGGCAACTGTTTGGAGAAAAAAGAAGTTTATGTGGCGCTCATGGAGGCAAACAGCAAAGTCACCGTAGGAAACAGATTCCAGTGCATTGCGCTTAGCTCTCCTTGGCTCTTATTAGCGCGCTTATTGTTCTGGGCAAAGCTTATTAGGTTTTAAGATGGGAGCTTACCATTATTAAAATTTCCACTGTGTCAGATAATAAAATGTGATCTCTCTTTCTCTCTCTCTCTCTGTCTCTCTCTCTCCTCTGTGTGTGTGTGTATATGTGCGCGCGCACACGCGCGCGTGTGTGTGTGTTTTCTAATCTCTTGCCACTGTGGTTTTGGGATTATTCCAGCAGGCTGTACAAAGGGAAGCAAAGGCATCTGAAGTGTCACTCTACAGCTGTGGCAAAGTAACAGAATTTCCATTTTGTTGATGCTCCCAGCACATGTGTGCAGCAGAAGGTGATATCAAAGGAGCCGTTCTTCCTCAGTTCTGCACATTATTTTTCACTGCTGTGGCGAATCTCTCTGAGCTCCGTGAACCAATAAAACAACGGTCCCTGTTTGAGTTGATATATTAATATTTACTGAGGATTTGCAAGGTCGGGGCTAAATGTCAGCAGATTGCTGGGGCAGTACTGTGGGGAATAATTAAACAAATCTCACAGCAGTTCAGCCTCCTAACATCTTTATTAATCTTTTTTTTTTTTTTTCCTGAAACAGTACACTGAAATACTGCTTTTTCAACCTTAGTGAAGACTTGGGAGAAGTTTAATAATAAAATCCTGGATTGGAAGTATTTGTTTTTGACAGTTTCTTGGCCCACTTGTCTGCAGATGTTAGTTAGTTGTGAAGGCTATGATGTGTGAATTATCACCAAGCTGCTGGGATTCTCACCTGCCTCTCCATCAAATTCATCTTGACCAGTCTGCCAAGCACAATAATACTGCTGCTATAAATGGAGACTCAAATTGGCTTCATTAAGTAACGGGTCCACTTCTCTAAGAGAAGAAACTGGAGGACCCCAATTCAGTATGCATGTCTCCCTTAACGTGATTATAGCATGCACTTTAGTACAACTTAGACAATTCTCTTTAATAAGCTTCATAATTAGTGTTGGGATGCCTCATTACAAGTCATTGCCTGTAGCAGTCCTAGGCCAAACAGCCCTTCTCAATCTGATTTATTTTTATTTTTTTTTTTTTTATCAGGCAGCAGGAGCTGTCTAGAGCTTTTTGTTTGTATAATAGGGACTTGCATTAAGCCCCCAGTGTAAAAATACCACAAGGAAATTAATTGCTTCTGTGCAGATTCACCACAGATGTGTCCTGTTATGGGGAATGGTATATTTCTGACATTGCTATACTGCAGTGTGCTGGGAGGAAAAAAAAAAAAAAAGGTCTGGAAAAGCTACAAATGCAAACATATTAGCATCCATATAGATTCCTTATGTTGTAACTGAAAACAATGAGATTTTTAAAGTGTGTCAGAGCCTTCAAGCCTTTTTTTGAAATAAAGTGGATTTTTTTTCTGATTTTTTTTTTTCTTAAATACTCAAAACCCACTAATAAAATACACATGGCTACATATTCTGTTTGGTACTGGCTGATAAATGTGCTACTTAAAATAACACACACGAGGAGTGCGGTGACTCAACGCAATAAGAAGGCTGACACACAAAGCCGCCCTCAAGGTCAGTGGTTTGTTATCTATCACTGTTGGTCAGGTTGTGAATCACAGCTGCAAGTTTCAGCAAGTTAAGGGGAGGAGGAGCATTTAGAGTGCTTGCCCTGTGGAAAAGAAAAGCTGAGCTGGTGGTTTGTTAGCCGCGTCTGAACATCACCCTGCAGCTTCTGGGTAATGCCCATTCCCCTGTCACTAAAGCAAAGCTGGAAAGTGCCTTGATCCAGATACGAGCGCTTTGATTTACTTGTTAGAATTCAGGTGGAAGGGTTTAGGGTTAGCAAGTCCACCACTGCAGAGCCTTGTAGCACTGCCCTCTCGTTATTTATATCGATTTCTTTCATCTCAGTCCTTGTAAACTTCGGTTTTGACTTTGGGCTGATCCCTCTGATACAGTTGCATTTGCCTAGTGACATCACTATTGATAATCGAATATTAACAATTCACCTCACAACAGTTACAGGAATGAAGATCTGTTTAGAATAATGTAATGTGAGAGCTGTGGTATTAGAAATAACTTTGCATTTTTCATGTGTGATTGTGAAAGGGACCCCTCCATCTATTAATTCTAGGTGCTGCAAGATGAAAAAAACCCAAACAACATACCAACAAGCGTCTTCTCTACTGAAATTGAGGATGTTGCCTGTCTGATAGTGATACAGCAGCAGAAGTAATAAAACTGTTCTAGTAATGAACCTCCCAGATGAGATTTTCTAAGTATATGCAACATGTAAAATTCACGGGCAAGTGAAATTTCTATATTCAGCCCCCCCTGAATTTACATACAGGAAACACTTCACAGGCCTTAATAAATGTATCTGATAAGCTCGACTTCAAGAAAATCCATACGTTAACTGCAAGCAACAGTGGGAACATGTAAGCTATATAAACAGATCAGATTGGTGTTCAGTTTTAACACACTGCACTTCATAGGATCTTTTACCAGCTGTTTCAGAGCAAAGGGCAAGATAAAGTGCATAGACTACTAGACAAAGTCTTGCTTTTAAAGTAAGGTGGGTTTTTTTTGTCTCCTTTTTTTTTCATTCTTGTCCCTAAGCTTTTGGTTCTACAATAGTACCACTTTGCTCAAATGTATGCATTTTACTTTTTTTTTTTTTAGGCTATCAAAGAGCAAACATCTCAGACCCACAATCCCAGGGGAAGTGATTATTATTTTTCTGTGCCTTGCAGTGGTACCTGGAATCCTGTTAAAAATGGCTCTATATAACATAGAAGAAAGCCCCTGTCCTAGAACAGGTGAAATTGTACTGGATGACATCTGCGCAGAACATAGCAAAGAAACACTGCCTCTGTGGGACCAGTGGAGGACGGAGCTGCAGAGGTAAAGAAGTGGTTTCCCCAAGTTGCCTGCTTTGTTTATGGCAGAAATGAGAACCCGAGTCTGAGAATTAGGGTTTTCACTTGACGGAGACTCAGGTGTAATAGGATGTTTCAAAGGTTCACAGTGACTGCAGGTAAGTGGTGGAGCCAGAATTGGTGCTGTTAAACTGCATCCACAGCCTCATAATATACTCACCACAGTGTCATCAACTCCCATGATGTCACTGGAAATATTTTGACTCATCTGAATTTACGTACTGGAATCCATGCTTAGTTATGTGAGTGAAAGCAATCTGATATTTACAAATTATGCTTATTCTTGCTGGAGTCATCAGAGCGGCTTGCCCTAGAAAGGTTTACAATCATAAAGGTGGCCTTAAGATCAGGTTGTGGGGTTTTTTTGTTTGTTTTGGGTTTTTTTTTGGTTTTTTTTTTTTTTTAAACTTAAAAAATAATTTAAAATTACTCCGTGTATTTTGCTGGTTAAAAATTGATTAAGGAACCTACTCTTGGTCTCTTCGGTTTGAAAAACACGTCGTATATTTGGAGAAACAATCTAACCTACAAAATGATGCAATATTTGGGAAAATTGCTTTATAAAGAGGGGTTTTTTTAATGAACAGATTTATAAAAATGCCAGGCAAATCCTTCAAGTTTTTGTATAAAAGGATAAATGATTTACAACTTCACATGCAAAACTACATGGAAAATAAGAGAATTTAAAAAATTTTGAAAATTAGTTTTAAAAGAGATGGTAAACCTTGAAAAATACTGTTTAGCAAAGTGAGATTATGATCAATATATCTGTATATGTGGTTCTCCTATACACAGAGAGGAAAAGGGAAAATGGATACTTTCTTCGTTTGAGACAGGCATGTTTCAGGTTGTGTGAGGGAGCAAGGGACTTAGAAGGATGGAAATAGCAAAAGTACTGCTTCTCTGAACGTCAGCAGTTCAGGATCTGTTTGAAAAAATGAATTACATAGTGCTGGTAAGTGCCACAGAGCACAAAATCTAAAGTTTTTACTAGGAGGAGGAGTTTTTAAGAACAAAAGAGAACAAAACAGGTTGTCATTTTGGAAAAGACAGTGGGATACAATGAAGAGAGTAGTGGTGATGGTGCCCCTGATAGAAGTAAAATACAGAGTAGCATGCTTACGGAAGAGATTAATATCTTTTAAGGGGAATCAGATATGGAGGTGTACAACCTGTGTGTCTCCCGTGGCTTACTTTCCAGAACCTTAAGGGGATAGTGATGCTTTAATTCAGCATCTCCCTTTAGAGGACAGTAACTTGAGGGAACGTATAAATTCCTTCTCAAGTTACATTTTCTTTGTGGTGATCTCCTTACTGACTTTACAAGAAATGAAAGCAGTAGAACAGAGAAGGAAGCGGAAACCAATTCATGTCACCAACTACTTTTTTAAAAATTTATATGGCCTTCTACTATGGTATATGTGTGTGCATGTGTACGTTAGAGAGCAAAGAAATTATTCCCCCAGGCCTTGCTCATAAGGGCTGCTCTGTGAGTCTAAGTGATTACATGTGGACAAGAGGTAAGAGGAGATGATTTACTGTGAACACAGGAAATTTGTATACGTCTGGTAATCTGTGGTAAATCCGCCAGGAAGCTAACGAAGTCTGATCTTGCCTTACATTTTGTGTCGCTGCTATCTGGGTTTGAGGATGCTCTCAGAAGGTGGGTGAAAGTTAAGTCATTGGGCTCCTTGCAATGCCCGAACTCTTGGCTTTCTTAGGCAGGACAAGTCCTACAGTCTACCTTGCCCCTCCCTTACCAATTTGTGCAAGGTATATGGAGGATCAGAGAAGCATAACAGGAGTGCTGTTCTCCCCAACAAACTTGTCCCTCTCAATTACTTTTCTATTGTTAAGTGGTGTGTGCATGTTCTTGGTCTCACTAGGCTCACTTGGTTTTGCCTTCCTGTCGTGTTCCCCCCCCCCAGTAATATTTGGCTCATAGAACTTGAGTCTGTCTACATTTGTTTGATAGCCTCTTATCAACTTTGAGAAACTGATTCAGTTTTGTCACATCTGTGTAGAAAGCATGCTTTGATAGTACACGATACTCATGTCCGCAGTGCAGGCCTTTTGGGTTTCGGGTACAATCACCAATGTAAAATGCAAGGGTTCTCACTTGTGTTGTTGGCAAGTGGCTCTTATTCTTGGAGCACAATCTGCTCAGTCTTTTCTGGCAATATGCACTCATAGCTCTGGGCTCATTGACCATGGATGCAGCTTCAGTTAGTTGCTCCAGGAATGGAAAGGCTGTGACTGAAGGCCATTTGTGTAAGTGTTCATTGGTCATCTTCATTACCTTTTTTCAGGGCCTTTTCCTGGCTTCAGGGCTTTTATCTTGGTTGTCTCTTCATCCTCCCTTTCAAACAATATTCTCTTCTTTGTTTCTTCTCTATATCCTCTCAGCAGGTAGGAGGCTTTCCCTTGGTTGTTGTAAGAACAGGCTGCTGTCAGCAGACAGCTTGACCGTTCTCTCCTCTTCAACAGATGTCTGCCTGCCTCTATTCTCCCTTGCCTCTCCAGATTTAAAACATTCTCCTCCTTACTTGAAAAAATGACACTTTTACACTTCTTGTGAAACTACAAGGAAAAAAAAAAAATCATTCTGCACTGAGTACCAGCCTCCATCATCCCTTTTCATCAGAAAACATTCTCCTCAACTCACTGTTGAGAGTATATGGTTGTTATTTCACTGAGCTTCTGGGAGACGGTAAGCAATGGGATGCTGCTCCCAAACCATCACTACAAACATCACACCCTGTCATCCTGGCCAGTCTTCTGCTAGTCTTGATCCAAGAGAGGAATACAAGAATACTGCTGTTTTTCCTGACAGAAGCTGCTCCTTACATCAGTTTCAAAGGATGGCAGAAAAATGCTGGCTGTGCACCTGCTAGTCAGAAGAAGCACAAGCTCTCATATCCCTGATCCCAGGGAGAACTTCTTTTGCACTTGACAGTCATCTCTTTCAAACCTTTCATTGGAATGAGATTTGAGACTCCCAGGTCTTCTGTAAGAGACCATTACTCCATACTTGAATGTTGCAGATCTCATAGGGAAGACAGGGGAAACAGCAGTAGAGCTAAGGGCAGTCCCAAAGGACCTCAAGCCCAGAGAACAAACACATGTTGGAAAGTACAAAAATATTTTATTGTTGTCAAATGTATAAACCTGATGTGCAATTCTAACCAGATCAGGCTTTGGGCTGTTTGCCCAGTTATTCATAAGAAAGTGTCCAGAGTGGATAAGATTGTGAGATTCTCCTGGGACGTAGCTCTTGATCTGGCTATTTTGTGTTGTGTTTGATAATACACAGTTCTCTGCCAGAGGGAATTCTGGGCTTACATCCATGTTCATCCTCATGTTCAGGCAGCAGGGATAGAACTAGTTATGTAAGTGTGTTGTGTGTAAATCAAGAGTCCCTCAGAGCAATGGGGAAATTGTGTGAAGTCTGGTCTGAAAGTGATCTCCATCTTGCCCTCTGCCTCCTCTTCTACAGAATGAACATTGTCTTGGGATTTTCTACTGTAAGCCTCCCTTAAAGATTTGATCGTGTTTCTTCCTAGAGATGTTGAGGAATTTCCTTGGAAAGTTCTGAAATGGAGCTTGTGGAGTAGGGAATCATCACAAGACACTTGTTCCCCCACATCTGATGTAGAAGGATAGTCTGAATATCCCAATATGGGTTTTTCAGATGACTGTAGGTGTAGCAGAACTGTATCCTACACAATGTGAGAGAATAGCTGATCTCTGGCTTGTGGGTAGTGCTCACTGGTATGTAGAGGAAGAATAACTTCTGGGTGCATGAGGGAAGAGGTTGCCAGCCTGGAAGCATGGTGCTGGGCAGTGAATATCTTTGGGATAGTTCTCACTGCCCTTAGGCAGTGATTCCAAGCAAGCTGAAGGGGTTGCCTTGTTTGGTTGGAAGTCCCTACAAGGCAAATGGTAGGAAGAGGTCACTCATAGGCTTATGTGCATGGCGGATGTTTTGATGTCTGTCTCTCTGAACGTATCCTTCTTTAGGAGATATCGACTTATGTCCCATTTTTCTCCTTTATGTTTTGAGTTACTAGTTTGGACCTTCCCATCTTCCATTCCAAGAACAGAATGAGCTGCACAGTAGTCATTTACGATGGACTTTCTCATACGTAGCCCCCTTCCAAGCAGAGTTACTGCCTTTGGCTTGTAAAGCTCCATCAACTTTTCTTCCTTAATGGGTCACTGCTATCTTCTCTGCATTAAGTGCTCTCTGTAGCATTAGAATTGCTGCATCTGACTTTCCCAGACCATACTCCTAAACTAACTCTGTCCAGATTTTCTACTGATTTGATGATTTCTCAGAGGTAGGATACTGTCATTTGCTTGGGTGCTATACTTAGAAATAAGAGGCCTGTATGTGCCATGTCTTTTTGAAGAGATACATTCTGTGTGTAAAAAGGAGGAATAGGGTCATGGCATGAAAATCTCATGATCTTATGCTACAAAGTCTTGTGAGAGAGGTGTGGGTAGGCTTAGGCTCTTCAGAAGAGGCACTACAGAGCACAAGTGTTGAAGGCTATAGGGGGGTATATGCTGGAGGCATTGGACACTTCCATGGTTCTCTCCCACCCATTTCCCTCTTCAGGCAACAACATGCCTACCATGCCCCAGAGAACATTTCAAAAGTAGATGGAAGCAGTAAGGGAATTTGGTCAGGGAATTTCACCTCAGGGTTGCCAACAGAACCAAATTCCAATAGGGCAGTGCAGACACGGCTTTCCAGGTTGATATATCTCCACTGTAGTAAGAATAATTAATATTTTGGCTAAAAAAGAAGGCATAGAAGCACTTCAGAGACTTTATGCAAGTTTTTGGAAAGTTACGTGTTCAAGAGCATTTCTGCTCTTGAGAGATACCATTTGAATAGATTCCATCATCTCAAGAGTCATTCATTCACGTACAGATAGAGTTCATGGAAATAGTATACTCTATTTTAGGTTTACGGAACTTCATATGTACACCCAGATTTATTGCAGCAGCTGAAGGACATTCAGTGGTATTCTAACGTGCAAGACTTAACAACATTTTATCTGTTTTGTTTGGTGTGCCATCTTTACTCATGCAAGTAACATGTCAAATGCAGGAACCATCACTGACTTCCAGGTGTACTCACAGGAGTTTGAATAAAAGAGTCGATCCCAGTATGTTCTCAGGAGCATACCTTGCTATTCTAACTTTTGTTATAGTAACATTCTTGTACAACTGTTATATTTTAAGACAGACGAATGAGAATTTTTAGAATGAGGATATGTATGGGATAAACAGAACATCTTTCCTTCAAGTGAGAGAGGATATGTATTTTCCCACTTCAGAAATCATGATTTGTATCTTTTTTGGATAACTGCTATCTCCAGTCACAATGATGTTCTAAACATTTCAGGCTACAGGCAGAGCTTGCAAGAATCTTACTTAATTATGTGATATATTAATGTTATATTGATTATGTTATTGCCTGTAAGTCCTGTTGCTTAATAAAGCTGCAGTCATTTTGTAATAAAGTTGTGTTTGTAGTCAATTAATGGCTGTCTGGGGGCAATGGACAAAGTAGTAGGGATATTGGTACAAAGTGGAAAGCATGGTACTGGGACTTCCAGTATAAAACTGGGAAATACAAATGCTTGGATCAAGTAAAAGAGAAAAAAATATATATTTAGCCCCTGTTCAGTACACTGGTTCACAGTTTTCTTTTAGGTCCAACAGAAAAAGCAGCATTGTGCAAAGCATCTGCACATGAATACAGGGCAGGATAATATTTGATTTAAAAATACAAGTAAACGATAACTGCCAATATTGAGACCATGTGAAGGCAAAGGAACAAAGCATACTTTCATTGCTAATCATGTTAACATCAAAGTTTGAAGAGTACATTCGCCTATTCAGAGGAAATGCCATCACACTTCTGACGATCACATCTGCCACTAATATCATCCGGCATGTGGTCAGGTCTCTGTTCTGACTTTTATCTCTCTACCAAAATTTCATGTCTCGATTTTAACATCTGATGCTAAATTCAGGTCACTACAAAATAAGTACAACTTTTATTTCTTTTCCACTTTCATGATGTGTTCAAGAGATACGTTTTAAAATCGGTACGTGGTATGAAATAAATACTAATTTTTTTTCTTTGCTTTTGTGAAGCCTTTTCTCATTTTAGGAGGTGGGCTTTTTTTTGGGGGGGAGGTGGGTTTGTTGTTTGGTTTTTTTTGTTTTGTTTTGGGTTTTTTTTGCTTAAGTTGCCTTAGAAAACATTGTGTTACACCTGTAGGAAATGCAGAGGTCTGATTTATCACTACAATATTCTACTTTCATGCCAGAAATCAATGAAGTTTCATCTGTGTAAAACTGGAGTAGTGCACTCACACGCCATACATTTTTAAGCCAGAGGGTTTCAAGCATTGATTGACAAGTCTATGAAAGCCTGAAGTTTTGCCTTTCCTGAAGTTTTATCTTGACAACATGTATCTAGCTAAATGTATGTTGATGGCAACATCACATAAATGTGTTTGATAATTACTTTTTAGCTATGTCTCTAATGTTAAAGCTTTCTTGCTTTTGTTGAGGGGATAAACTACAGACCTCTCCCCCTTACCTTTAAGATATTTAAATGAAGAGAAAGTGTTTCCACAGACATATTTCAGTATCTCTTTAGAGACTTTCTGTATTCTCAATGCCATTAAAAATTGAGCTTTACAGCAGGTACCTAAATAAGGAGGAAGAGAGTTCCCTGATTTTAAAATTGTGGTGGGATTATTCAGAGATTTCTGAGCACATGAAACAAAGGTGTATGTTGATAGTTTTTCCTTTATGTGCCAACATAGCACTTATCTTTAGGCTGGAAAGTATTAAATTCTCATTTCAAAGCTGAAGCAACTCAGTGCTGATAATGAAGTGGAAGAACAGGGAATACTGTATTTCTTTATACAGTAAAGAAATCCTTCCAGTTATCCCAATGCCATATTAAGCATATATCTGTTTTGGCCCTGTAAGAGGTTCCTTAGGTGGAATCTAACAACCCTGTACTGCTTTTCAAAGCAGAGAAGGAAGAAGTCTAGCATAGGGGTCAACGTTTTCTTAAGAGTAAGAACTGATTGTAATGAACAAAGGCTATGCATATTTCAGTTTTGTTAATGGTACATCGTTTGGTAAGGCTACCTTCACAATCACTGTAGTATCAGCTGGAATAATTATGAAGAGCTGTGGGAATTCTTTGAGAGTAAAAAATACAACATGACACTTTAATTGAGTCCTTGTTGCTTCTTGAATTAAATTTGGTTGTCTTTTCAGGTCTTTTACCATGCCTTTTTTGGCAACTTTTTATGTTGTCCCTCCTGTTCTTCCTTCCCTTCACTTCATTTTCCATGCATCTGCACAGACAGTCATAAAAATCCATGGCTTGCAGAAGAGAAGCACTCCCAATAATGGCTGTTTTTTGTCCCTCAGATAAAATTTGGTAAAAACAACGGACCAAAATATTTTCAGAATTTGTGGTTGTTTTTTTCCCCCCAAGTACACCAAATACATAATGTACAAAGTTTTAGTAGTTATTTTTTCCATCTACTTTACCTACCAGTGGATAGCTCACACACATACGAAGATCTCTTTTTCTATAGAACCAAAACCAGTGAATATAAAAATCATGTCTAAACAATGCTAGTTGCTAGCTGAAACACATTCAACAGTGTTACTTGTCGAATATCTGACATGTAACTAATTTGATGAAGACAGGTAACACCTTGGTTTTCTAGTAACATAGAAGAGCTGTTTCATGATATAAGCTTAGTCAAGGTGGTTTTAGTAAAAAAATGTATCTTAATACGATCAAAATACAAGCTGGAGTGCTACTGACTACCACCTGCTTACACTAAAAAGTCACCAGCCACCTGACAGCCCCTACTAGGTAACCCGTTGTACCCTAGCCCTTAAAAGAAGTCAGCCCACATGACTGGCCCCCTCAAGTTGCTGAGTATGTCATCCCTGTGGTCATTGAGAGGTCTTGGAGTAGGCAGGGCTGTAAGGAGGAAAAGCGGAGTTGTTGCCAGCTCTTTGATCGGAGCATGAAGGACTTTACATCGACCTTTTGAAGAAAGAACATTTCCCCAGAGCCCAGTCCAGCTTGGGAAAGATTTGCACAAGCCTGCCCCATCAACCAAGTCTTTCCAACAAAGACCTGATGAGAAGTGACCATACCAACTGCACCAGCAGTGGGAGAGACACCCCTGGGATGCAGGAGGCATCCACTCCTTCCTGAAAAAGCAGTTCCAGCTCCTCTGCCTGTCAAGCCTGGATAAACTGTAGGGAGAAAGCCTAGTCGAAGAAGGATATGGAGAGGCAGGGCAAGAAATGAGCACATGGGGAGAACATGTGGGACAAAACTGTTTTGCTTTGCCAGGTCACTGGCGGCCCAGACCCACTGGAGATCGAGATGACATTAAAGAGGAGATTGTGAGGGACCAGCAGGAGGTACAGCTTATATACATGGCCCTGGCTGAGATTCCTCCAGAAAGAGGCAACAAAATTCCTGCAGAAGGGCCAAATTCATTGCTTCCAATCTCTTGCAGGCACTGGAGGCATCTGTAGTCCACAACCTTGCTTAGCCCGGGCCCAGAGCTTGAAGTGGTGCAAGGTGGCTTAGACACCTGCCAGTGAGTAGCTGGGATGGAGGATAGCGAGCTACCCTGAAGGCAGGAAACAGGCATCAGCCTTGCCAGGGTGGGCATCATCTGGTGATCAAAAATACCATTCACGTCACCTTCTTTCGTGACCTGTGATGCTTCTGCCTGCCTCTGTAGAGTGAAGAAGAGGGATCTCTTCTATACCAACTGAGGAAGAAGTTGGGTGGAGAGGACCAGGCTTTCGTTGCAATATTGCAAAATTCCTTTGGCTTCAGCAGATGTGAATCTCCAGCCCCCTTAATGCCTATCCCCATCCCGACTGGGTGACATTGAGCCGGGGGAGCTTCTGACCAAAATAAGGTTGTACCAGTCAAAGGTGACCTGAGGATTAAAAGTGCCATAACATATAGTAATGAGGTGCTTCCCCAGACTGCCCAGAGGCTGGTTCTGGAGAGAGCAGGCTGTGACCAGGCCCTCACAGAAAGCAGTGTGGGGTGTAAAAGCTTGGATTTAAGCTCTGGGAGACTGGGGGAGCACAGACAAAGGCAAAAGGGTGCCCCAAAAGTGGATTGTGCACCAGGTGGTCCATGGAAAGCTGCAAGAAGCAACCAGGCCACGGGCTAGCACTCTGGGGTTCTCCTTTGTCTCTGCCATGAAATAGCAGGTGGCTTGTTTCCAACCTGAAGGCTTGTGTTTCCAAAGGGGGCTAACAAGAGGTAGCCATCATCTTGGAGAAGCTGAGAGTTCAGGGTGCCTGTCTTGGCTTGGCCAAACAAGGCCACTTTTGCAGGTAGGAGCATGGGAGAAAGAGAAACTGTAGAGAAATCAGCCTAGTCACACAGTAACACAGCCCCTGCATGCATCTTCTTGGTCATTTCTGTCCCATTCAGGAGCAGACAGCACACTTCCATCTGCGGCCAACTCTTCGCTGCAACCAAAACATTTCTGAAAAAAACTGAAGATAATTTCTAGACAAAGGGCTTTGGTGAGTTGACTAGGGGAGGTGCAGGTCAAGGGAAGTGTTTGTTGCCCTCTGCTCAGTGCTGAGGAGGGGTGGCACCCCTCTTGTGTCCATCTTGTGCTCCTCAGTTAGTATCAGCCCGGCAGTGACACGCTGGAGAGAGCCCGTCAGAGGCCACCGGCGTGAGCAGGGGCTGGAGCACAGGACATCTGCAGGGAGGCTGAGGTCTTTCTTTGTTCAACAGTAAGAAGAGAACGTGAAAGGGAGATCTGCTGTCTTCATCTACTCTGAAGGATGTAGAAAGCCAGATCCAGGCTTTACTCAGAGCTGCACAGTGACAGGACAAGAGGCGATGGATGGAAGGTGCAGCTTTTAGGTATTATGAATAACCCTTTCTCCACACAGGTTTTCAAATACATGCAGGGATTTTTTAAATTCTGTTTGTGGAGATATCCAAAACTCAGCTTGACACGTCCCTGAGCAACCTGATTTCAGTTGGCCTTGCTGGACCAGATCACCTGCAGAGGTTGTTTCTACTAAATGAGCGTATGACTCTATGAAATGTGTTGGAGCTGTTGTCACAGTGCCAGAATTTGATACATAAAAAGCAGGAGTGGATGGTAATGGCTAAGTTATACTTACCAGCTTACAAGCAGCGGGTGACCCTACCTAGTGTTTATTTAATCACTGCTATGGTCAGGAGTACTGTGCAAATTATCTACTTTTTTTAAAGTGGTATTATATTGATTATTTTTACCTCCTTAGGAAGCACTGTTTTAAAAATCTTTATACTCCCGCAAGTCTTTTAGCAAAGAGGATAAAAATCAAATTTCACAGCTGTGCTAACATTAGGCCCAGACCATTTTCAGTACATATTAAATACAAAACATTAAAATAACATTAAAAGCCTAATTTAAGCTGACAAAGGCAAAGAAATCAGAATTTGGATGAAAAAAAGATGAAAAGGAAAGTAACCTCTCTCTAGACATATACACACCAACTTTCTCAAGTTTTTTTAATAAGATTTGTATTTCTTTTGGAAAAAATATAATGTCCCTGGGACTATTAGGGAACAAATAACATGGGACATTTTCCAAAATAATCTATTGTAATTCATTATTTTAATAAATTTTAAAATATCAAATGCAATTACTAAATCCTAACATATCAGATTAAGGATATTGCTCTTTTTATGTTCCAGTTAAATCCTTTGGAGTTTTCATATTGGGAATATTGCATAATACAAAATTTAGAATAATATGTGCAGTTAAATGCACTTCTACAAAAGCACTTAAAGGATATTCACAGCAGCTTCTTCTCGAATACAAACAGATCTCACTCATTGTTTATTTTGGGGAGAGAAGTAGATCAGGAAGTTCAGCTAGTTCAAGTGTATTTTTAGAGAAAGACAAACTTTCAGAATGTCTTATGTTAGTATATCAATGAGAGTTGCAGGGACATCCCATGACTAGCTTGCAGGAAAATTAGCACAAGGATGCAATACTGTAAAAATGGCATAGTTATGGATGGTTCTGTGTATCACTTCTAGTTTCCAGTCGGCTCTAAATGTACCTATACTTCCTGCAGAAATGTTCATTGTTTTGTGTTAGATGGATATTCTGTAGATTTAGCAGAAAAGGTGGTATGGCTGATGCTTTCCTGTCTTATTTGTGCACTACGGATATATATGCATTGCGAGACAGATTTAAATTCCTTCTGAAGGTTACTTGTATTTTGAAAAGCATGTACAGAAATGGTACACACCATATGTAAATACAAATGCTGTAGCTTTGGAATAGGGTCTGCTAAGAAGTAGATGAAGCTTGATCTGAGGACATCAGTTACAGACATCTGTTGAGTAGTCTCTGGTGTGCTATACTGCCAGGTTTTCTCAGACGCTTAGTATCTGGAAGAGGAAGCTGCGGTCTGAAGTGTCAGCCTTTGTTATCATAAGGTGAGTGACCTTTCAAATTGTATGATGGGTCAAGGTCTTCTAATAATTCATCAATACAACATTGTCTCAGGATTCCCCAACTGATCTTAGCTATTGTATCTTGCTGTGTCTTTTAATCTTGTGGATATAGCTTTTTCCTGCAAGGAAACACCTATTTTGATTTTCAAACAAGGGCACACAGTTTTTAACTAAGCAGGAAAAAAGTAACTGTTAGCTTATCTTTAAAAATACGTTCTGTAATATATTCATGTGTGATAGACCTACATTTAACATAGAAACTATGCATATTGAAAGAAAACTATACTAAAGAAAAAAACTCTGTATAAAAGCTAACAAATACTTCAGTATTCTACTTCTAAGGGCTGAGCCATAGTCAATCCAAACAAAATCAGTGTATTTTGCTTATTATTCAATATAGGCCTTAGGAGCCGAAAGAACTGCTTGGAAAAGGTGGAAAAGAGGTACTGAAGTAAAAAAACTATGAACCAGAAAAAAAAAAAGCCCTCTCCTGCTCATCTGCTACTTGCCCTTGAAGGCCCATGTCCTACTTGAAAATTGTTTTGCCACCTGATGCCAGCCCCTCTCTAATGACTCTCATGGTGTTATCACAAGTTTCGTGTCTGTGCACATCAACAAGTAGCGTGCCAGTGCCAGCTCTCACAGCTGCAGGGAGGGCAAGGATCAATTTAGAACATCAAAAGATATTTGTGGCTACAACTCCGGTGTCCGTAGCTAGTTTGTAGACTGTGTTTTTCTTAGACCATATCATGGCTGTTGTAGTATGAGATGTTGGTCTATATCAGACAATCCAGAACCATTTGGAGATAATCTGGAAAGTCTGCATCTGAATGTAATACTTCAGTGGATGACTTAGAGATGCTTTTTTTTTTTTTTTTTTAAACAGTCAAAAATCAGAAATCATAACAACGACAAAAAAACCCCAAGCACCCAAACAATAGGTGCGATGTATATATGAGTTAATGTATGTGTGAATTAATCTGAAGGGGAAGAGAAAAGAAATTAAAGATTTAAAGAATTGTTTAATAGACATACTGAATAAAAAGACAGAATGTGTTCCTTTCCTACTACAGCAAAGTGTCTGAAATTAAAATATTTCTATTAGCACACTCTGGGATTTATGACAATTGTTTTTTGGTGTTTTTTTTCCTATTTTTTTTCCTTTTTTTTCCTCCCCCAGAGAAAGTTTAAAAAAACTCAACAACCAAAAAGGATAAATCTGCATAGCAAGGTCCTGGATATTTTTTAGCTGTCCATATAAGCATATCTTGTGTGGTCTGATACGTGGTTCAGGGTGTAGTTTTCAAAAATGTCAAGCAGACACATGACGTATAAGCCCACATCACTTTTCATTTTTGGCAATTTTACAGAAATCACCCAAAGGCCAGAACAGCAGTGGACATTCATACCCACTAGACGATGTATTTTACAGTAAATTGAGCTTATGAAAGGAAACCTGTCGAAGCTTCTTTCTCACAGGCCAAACTGTTCATCATTTTTTGGCAATACTCCAGTTCTGTTTTATGGAAAACATACATACTTATCTAATCATCTCCCTTCTCTGTATTGGTACATTGCTATGTTATAATACTTTTTTTTCCAAGCACAGATGTTACCACTCTTTGTCTTGTACCAAAGATGATCTTAACATACAAATCATCACATTGGCTTCGATGAAAACTTGTCTAGCAGAGGATACTACCTGGTCATCCTATAAGAAGAAGAATGTTTTTATAGCTTTCTAAATATTTTCCTGTAGGGGATTTGGGTCCATCTTTCTTCCCTTTCATTCTCCATGCTCTCTTCTCCTTGCATATAGCCACCGTACGCTTTACACAGTTTTCCCATATAACGACTCTATAGAGCAAACCACAAAATTAGGAATAAGCACCTATACAATTGCAGTCTAGGCAATTCTTGCTGTAACCATTGCCTACTTCCTTATTTTCCAAAATTTTAACAGCAAGTCAGCAGATTTATGTTTTAGATAAAAGTCACCTAATTGCATTCCTTGGTTTGAGAAAAATAAACTTACAAAAAACTCATCTGTCTTGACTACAAAGTGAGTTTACAAAAGAACTTTAGTACAGAAAAATACTGGATGGGGTTCTGAATAGTTTTATTATTGCAATATTTATATAAACGACTTCTAAAAGCCTAAGGACTGTTTTCCCTCTTCATACATTTGTAGCATAAATATCATCAATGGTGGTAGGAATGATATGCATGTTTGGAAAATAAACCCTTTAAAGACTATGACTGAAACATACAGAACTACAAAAAGAATCCCTTAAAGGAGAAATACACCATTAGCGAACATGAGGATCTAGACTCTTTTGTTAGCAGATTGCTAGTTCACATTTTTAGCACATCAACAGAGACATGAGCGTTAACTTTTGATGATCTCGCAGTGAGCTATATAAGGCAATATTGATACCAGATTCAAATTTAAATATATGTGAACATCTCCTAAAGAAAAAAAAAAAGAAAGAAGACTTCTGGAGTCATCTTCTCACAACACCAATGTCTGTATAAGCAATGAATTGAGTTAAACCTATTGCACTAAGAGATGGCATTGTACAGGGACTTGTACGTTTGTTTAAATAAAGCTATTGTTCTAGCACATATACCCATGATTTGATTGCGTTTTTTTGGTGGCAGGTTCTGTTATCTGTCTCTACAGAGGGCAGAATACTAAAATTAAATATTAAAGTGAGCAAATGCATTTAGTTCAGCTGAAAATTCCATCACTACAGAGATAAATACTTCTTATAGTTTAGACATTTCTATTTAGGCTTACTGAAAGCAAAGGACTTTGCTTTTGGAAAGTTCTGAACGAAAGAATAAGCAGATAAGCCAATTTCTTGAGACAGAGTACTCTGCAGCTACAACTGTGTAACTGTGTCACTGTAGCTTATTAGCTAAATGTTGCTGCCTTTAAAAGAAAAAAAGTTGAAAAATTGCTACATTCAAAACCCACCCTGTTAAATCCTGAAGCTGATAAAATAAGCAAATTTCCTGTGTTTAGTCTGTAATAACCATGATGGGCTCCTTTAGAACCAGCGGGGTTAAAGCCTCTGAGCTACTTGGGTGAGGAAATCAGACAGGCCAAACCTGAGAGGAAACAAACTTGACCGCACAGTGCTGTTAGTGGCAGTTGTGTGGTGTGGTCAGCGCGTGGCAGGACTGGGCTTACAGCACAATCTTTTGAGAACTAAATGAAATATAATTCCACCAGTGCATTGGCCCTGGAAAAGCCGTAGACTGTCTTATAGCACCTTTGGTCTAGATCACATATAAGTTTTACTCTTTCAGTTATGCTCTTAGCTATTGAACTCTAGATCTTTCAGTCACGTGTCAAAATAAATACTGTCTGACAGCTAAAGAATACCTTTATCATCCCCCATTGCTCACTGACTTCACAGAAGCATACCTTTAGTCTTCACAAGAAAAAAGGAGGCTGTGATCTCAATATTTCAACACTTTTATTTACCTTATCTGTAATATAATTAATAGATGACTGCATAAAGATCAAGGTGGCTATCAAAGAAAATGAGACAGCTTCATATGAAACTTGCTCTTTTGAATCAGTCTAGGACTCTATCAAAGCATGTGTGATAATTTCATGTAAATCCCGGTGTTCTGAATCTGTATCTTTTAACCTGTACATACCATTTTTAACACACTACATTTCAAAGACATTCAAAGCTGATCTAATTTGTATTACAGAATTACATTATAATCTGCAAGCAGCACATCATACTGATTTCTTAAAATTAATGTGGAAGCTCATTATAAAGACATCTACAGAGGGCTCATGTAGTCTTTCTCAAAAATACTGCGACTTAAAACAACCACATTCTGTATCTAAAGTACACCTTTTTCTAGCCAGTCAGGTCTTTCTCTGAAGTCTGTATTTTGAAATTTTGAGCATAAACCCAAGATCAAAATATTCAGTGGCATCCGGGTTTGCCATTTGTAAAAAAACTCTGAATTTTTGGTGTTGAAATATATAAAAAATTTTAAATTTTTTGATTTATGAGATGATGAACTAAGGAGATTGGTCACCATAGTGGAAATGAATGCAAGCGACGGACTGAAGTAAAAAGCAGTAATACTAAGTAGGGCTATTGTAAAGGGAAGTCTCCAGTTGTATTTCTGCTAACTTGTTTATGTGAGACCTAAACAGGCTTTTCAAAACGAACCTAGGATTATAAATTTATTAAACAGACTATAAAAAAAAGGCATGTAGTCCTTGTCATGAAAAACTAACAGACACTTGTTTACCAGGGAACCATCCTAGATGGGGTACAGCCATAGACTGTCCTTTTACCAGATTCCAGGGTGCACCACTTTTTGGAAAAGCACAGCAAAAGTAGTATAGACTTCCAGGCCAATTTATTTAGACACATTATAAATTGTAATCTGACCACTCTCTAAGTCTGGTTTTAAATTAACACTGAATCATTACACTTGAGCACCCTCCCATGCCAACGTTGCGTTACTTACTAACTTGCCTGCCTGAATAAGTGAATTACATCTGCCTATTTTTATTCTCTTTTCCAGATTAGCAGGAACTATCCACACTACACAAGATAAGAATACCTAAAAAAACCTAAATATGAAATATAAATGATGTAAATAGCTGACCAGCCTCAAGGTTCATCAAATGATGAAAAAAAAAAGAAAAAAAAAAAAGAAAAAAAGAGGTCTATGCTGGAATGACCTTGGACCTTAAAGTAAGTTTAATATGCTGAATATCGCAACAGAAGAAGGTGGAATAAAGCAATCATGACCATGTCCAAAATCACAATCAGATAATCTGAAGCACAGAGCACTCCAAGACAGGTGGACAATCACACTTCATGCCCATGTTACTTTCTAATGGAAGGACATCAAATGAGATCTTTATATACTTGGCCTGGCTGATAGCATTACTATGACTTCTCTCAAGGCTATGTCTTTATAAAGGGGCAAAGAGACCTGATCCTATTCCTACCCTACCAGAATGCTTCCATATAAATTACTAGAAGTCATCAAGCCCTAAAAAGAATCAAAGTTTACAAGCCTATATAACTTGTATTAGCTACAGCTAAAGTAAGCCTTGAAAATCTACAAGCATAGTACCAAGCAGACCTTTTGTTTAGAACATACCATATATGAGAAAAAGGACTAGAACAAATATTTTTCAGTCAACTCCACAAAGTTGGCTGTGTGGTATCAGAAGAGAGAGGAGCTCCAGAGTGCCTAACCCCTGACGAGCAGAATCCAGTTTGATACAACTATTTACCCATTGTCTCAAAACACACAACTTTTATAGCAAGACAGAGCCGGGAGGTTCAGAGGTGTGGACTGCCTAGTAGCAGCCAGGCAATCCAGGAAAAGCCGTGTCTGGATGGAGGAAAAGCCCACAGAAAGCAGCTGAATAGGAAAGCCTAAACAAAGTTGGCGCACTGTATATCTTAAGGTGTTTCTGCCTCATCCATCTGCAAGTGGAAGGCGTTTGCCTACTGTTTTGACAGTGAAAACATCAGTGTCTGGGTTCCCACTGTCAAGCACCCAGGTGTTTTTCACTCATTTGGAGAAGGCAGATGTTAGATTTAGAGCATCCATTAACAAGGGATTAGATATGGAGTACTCATTAACAAGACAACAGGAATAAGGACCGTACAGTGCACAGAGACATGATAGCACTGTTTCTGCACCTCATACAGGCGATCACAGCTGCAATTTTAGATTTTCTGTTCATCATTGCTCTAAAAATTGGCATGAAGTTGTTGGAGATCATGCTTACAATAACTGAGGACAAAATAATTTCACCCGTTCCCTTTAATTGGAAGGGTGTACATGCCAAGGACAAAGCTTGGTCTCTTAATTCTAGAGAAGGCATTACCAGCTGAGCAGAGTGAAAAACGTGAAAACTAGAACCTGTGAAAGCTGCCTGTTCCACCAAAGGAACCTGCTAATAATACACTTTCTCTACACTAAAACATAATCATCTCGGGATATATGTTAATTATGGCTTAAAAGACCAATAAATTAATGTGGTATAGAAACGAACCTGTTACAGTGAAAACATTTTGCACCCCTTGCCAAAAACTATTTAATAATTTGAATAAATCTTTTAAACAAACAGAAATCTAAAGAATGATCCCACTATCTGAATGCCATGAATCTGCTGGCCTCTCTTAAGAACTCAAAAGAAAAAGCCCTGAAACAACAATTTCTATTCCACTTCTTCCCCAGAGAAAAAGAGTACAAACAAAGAAATGATCCCTGCTAAAAACAAGTACTGATCTGAAGCTACTAGTGATGTTTCAGCTTTGAGTGCATGCCCTGTTTTTCAGGAAATAACTTAAATCCAGTACAGATTACAGCTACGAAATAAAAAGCAGAGCCACATCTGGCTGTCACATCTGTGCAAAGCAAATCTTACTTTGTTTGGCTTGCCTGATTTATGGGTGTATCTAAATCATCTCAAGGCTATTTCATTTCTCATTTGCATAAAGGAAGCAACAATATTGTATCATTTTTAATTGCTATAATGTGCAAACAGAGTTTGTACCATGTCACTTCACTGTAGTGTCTTTGAAGAATGTCTAAACGGAGAGGAAACAGTGCACAAATATATATTTTCCCAATTTCAAAAGAAAACATAAATCATGCAAATAAATAAAATATACATTTAAATCTACAACTGTTGCAAACTATAAAAATAAATATTCTACTATATAATACATAATACATGTTTTTTTAAAAAAGATATAAATTAAAAATTATTAAATCAAATAAGGGGAAACTGCTATCGCCTCTTTATAAGAACAAGCCTTGGTCAGATTTCAACTTTGTAAATGAATTACATGGATTAATGCGTTCATTGTAAGGTAATGAGCCCATTAAGTTACAAGCCTTAAAATTAATTTGTCAATCAAATTCAATGAAAAATTTTGAAATATTTTCTGTTTTTTACAGTGTTGGGTGTGGAAATAAAAACATAGAATATTTTCATTTGAAACTCCACTTGAAATATTTTTTCCAAAATACTAAGATTTACTTCAGAATATATTTTTATTGCAACTACCTTGCTACTGTCTATATTCATACTCTATCAAATACGTAACGTTAATGCTAAGTACATATTTTTATGTACTTATTATTACTAATACTTATAAGCAGGCCAAGGAGATGCTTCCATGACCTCGATGTGTTACTGAGTTTAGTTCAAGCTCTACATGAATCCAGATATCTCTCGTCGTGGCTTTTTTAGTGGTATCATGGATTTAGCTGCGTAGATGTCACTATGGAAAACTAAGTTTTTCTCTTGCAAACAGTTACAAATGTAGTTAATTTTGCACACATAGCCTGCTTTGATAAATCGCTAAAGCACACAGCCAAACTTACACAAACGCTTCAGTCTATCCTTACTCAACAAAGCAGGTTAAAACAAGCGTAGTGGTAAGCAGTGTCGTAGATTAAGTTCATTAACTGCCCCGCTGACGTTATGGAGAGTGTGCATATGCATAAAGCCAAATAACTGGACCCAGAATAAATATATTGATCATTTAACCTCTGTTATAAGAAGAAAATATATCAAGGAAAATGTTAACACTGAGAAAAGAAGAATCACAACCAAAGCTTGACAAATAGAAAAGAGCCTTTTATAATATTGCAGAAATTCAGAGTGCTGGTTACAAAGGGGATGGAAAAAAGGATAAGAGAAAAACAACATAAAGTTCGTACATCAATAAATACAGTAAATACAGCTACAACAACACACTGTAAAAGAATTAAATTGTCAGTTTAACAGGAAAACCTATCATCATCTTTGATTAGTACTAGCTTAAGTTGTTCGTTGTCTGTAATGGGAAAATGCTAAGAATTATTTTAAAACAAACTACATAATTTGGAGGTTAGATCAACAATGACTTTTAGATGTCATAAATCATTACTTCTTTGAAGAAACAGGAAAAGGAAGATCACATCATAGTTACTGAAACAGACAATGTACACAGTGAGAAAAACCCCTTGGGATTAGTACAATGGCATTTATAACAGAAATCCCATATTTAGCAATAGTTACCTTTTTTTTTAAAGACACATTTTCTCATATATTACGAGACAAAAGTCATGTACATAATATTGTTTTGTAATGGATTCTCTAGAAAAGGGCTCACAACATTTGCATATTCGTTTCTTTCACGCTGCAAATACATTCTATCACGAGCCTCATTTCTCTAATGCTGTAATGTTGCTTTCATTTGCTCCATGCTCCAGCAAAACTACGTTGACAGAATATACTTTAAAATGCTAACAATTTAGCAAAACCACTGCAATAATTTGAAAGTATGTGGACGGTTTTGAAAAACATCAAGATACAACAATTAAGTTTAAGAGAGTCAAAACCCACACAGTCATTTCATGCAATATGTTCTTCATGTGAATGGTTGTTTTCTTTAGCTCATATTAAAGATATGGAATGTTTGACAATAGACATGAATGACATTTGGACCAGATTAAAACCGTATTGGCTTACAAAATCAGATTTAGACTGGAAAGAGAAGATACAGGTTATGTAATTCAGAAATGACAGACAACAATTTCTAGTGTGATACAGCTGTAGTGCTTAGTTCTGTTCTGAAATACTGGTAATTGCAAATTTGTAGAATATTTTTCCAAGTGCAAAGGCATCTTACATAGAGAAAATAGTTAAAATGATATTACTCCAAACATGAAAACACTCAAAAGCTGACCTATTTAAAATAGTCCTCAAACTGTTCAACTTTTAGAATGCTCATTGTGGAAAACACTGAACACTGAAAATTAGAGTGATAACAAAACTATTTTCCTTGAGATTTCAGATATAAAGTAATGTATCTTTACTGATAGAAGCACATTTTTCAGACATCTCGAAGATAAAAAATTCCACCTTCTTGTAGGTGAGAATTATCATTAGGATATTGCATATATTGCAATACACCTTTGAACTGTAAGCTCTCTGATGCAGGAACTACCCACTTTTCTGTTCTTCTGTAATATCTAACATAGCGGGGCTTTGGTTTTTGTTAGTTTGTGACAATACCAGAGTAAACAAGACTAAATTAAAATAAAGAGAACAATTTGGAGGTTTTGGTTCACTTTGTTTTGGAAGAGGCAGGAAAGTTCCAGTTCTGAAGGTCAGTGTAATTCCAGTAGAGCACTTAAGCACCACTTAATCTGTGGAACTGTAGGGAAACCTTCATGTTACATAGACCTGGTATTCACTTTTTGCACAGTGATGAATTGTACCCAATCGTCCCATTCTGTAAGATCTTCCACCTTGAACTGTTTTTGTCTTTCCCTCCTACACTTCCCTCATTAGTTGGGCAGAGAGATGTACAAGGAAATTGAGGTTATCTAGTCCATTTCCTTGATCTCAGGTTGGGTTAACTTCACTTATGGTGTTGAAAATGCTTGCCTAATCTGCTTTTAAAAACTTAAGATTTCTACTGTCTCCCTCAGAAACTGATTCCTGCTCTGATCTGGTCTTCCCACTAGGAAGTTTTATTCCTAGTCTGGAGTCTTCTCCCAGTTTAAAGCCTTTATTTCCTCCCTACCCACACTCAGTCTGGAGAGCAACTCGGTCCATGGGCCCTGATGGGATGCACCCACGAGTGCTGAGAGAGCTGGCAGATGCTATTGCTAGACCACTCTCCATCATCTTTGGAAGGTCATGGGGAACAGGAGAGGTGCCTGGAAGAAGGCCGACATCATTCCAATCTTCAAGAAGGGCAAGAAGGAGGACCCAGGGAACTACAGACCGGTTAGTCTCACCTCTGTCCCTGGGAAGGTAATGGAGCGACTTGTTCTGGATGTCATCTCCAAACACGTTGAAGAGCAGGAAGTTATTGGAAGCGGTCAACACGGATTTACCAAGGGTAAATCATGCTTGACCAATCTGATAGCCTTCTATGATGTTATAACTGGATGGCTGGATGAGGGCAGAGCAGTAGATGTCATCTGCCTTGACTTCAGCAAGGCTTTTGACACTGTCTCCCATAACATCCTCATTAGGAAGCTGAGGAAGTGTGGGCTAGATGAGGAGACAGCGAGGTGGATTGAGAGCTGGCTGTGTGACAGAACTCAGAGGGTTGTGATTAATGGAGCAGTGTCAAGTTGGAGGCCTGTAACCAGTGGTGTCCCCCAGGGGTCAATACTCGGCCCAATCTTGTTCAATATATTCATCAATGACCTGGATGAGGGGACAGAGTGTATCCTCAGCAAGTTCGCTGATGATACCAAACTGGGAGGGGTGGCTGACACTCCAGAGGGCCGCGCTGCCATCCAGCGTGACCTGGACAGGCTGGAGTGCTGGGCAGAGAAGAACCTAATGAGGTTCAACAAGAGCAAGTGTAGGGTCCTGCACCTGGGGAGGAAGAATGCTAGGCACCAATATAGGTTAGGGGTGGACCTGCTGGAAAGCAGTTCTGAGGAGAAGGATCTGGGGGTCCTGGTAGATAGTAAATTATCCATGAGCCAGCAATGTGCCCTTGTCGCCAGGAAGGCCAATGGAATCCTGGGCTGCATAGGGAAGAGTGTGGCCAGTAGGTCGAGGGAGGTCATTCTCCCCCTCTACTCGGCACTGGTGAGGCCACAACTGGAATACTGTGTCCAGTTCTGGGCTCCCCAGCTCAAGCGGGACAGGGAACTACTGGAGAGAGTCCAGCGTAGGGCAACAAAGATGACTGGGGGATTGGAGCACCTCCCTTATGAGGAAAGGCTGAGAGAGCTGGGACTCTTTAGCCTGGAGAAGAGAAGGCTGAGGGGAGACCTTATTCTTGCTTAGAAGTATCTAAAGGGTGGGTTGAAGGAGGATGGAGGCAGACTCTTTTCAGTGGTTCCCAGTGACAGGACGAGAGGCAATGGGCACAAATTGGAACATAGGAAGTTTCATTCAAACATAAGGAAAAACTTCTTTATGGTGAGGGTGACAGAGCACTGGAACAGGCTGCCCAGGGAGGTTGTGGAGTCCCCTTCTCTGGAGATTTTCAAGACCCGCCTGGATGCAGTCCTGAGTAATGTGCTCTAGGCATTCCTGCGTCAGCAGGGCAGTTGGACTAGATGATCTCTAGAGGTCCCTTCCAACTCTGAAAATTCCGTGATTCCGTGATTTTCTCTTCTCAGTCACATTTGCACATCAGATACTTATTACTCCATACATCAAACTAAACAACACCACCGTTTCCTACATTCTTTGTAAGTACCATCTCTCAGACCTGTTTACTGTTCTTCGTTGCCTTCTCCTTATAAGCCTTGTTTGAACAATGCCCCATGCTGGAGGCAAGAGACCACTCTGACTGAGGCCTTGCATGTTCTGGGAAAGGACATCTACTTACCCCTCCCACTGCGCTGTTTGCCTTTTGGAAATTGACAATATCTGTCTTCTGATTCACTAACAAAAATACATTTTCCTAAAATATTTAAGCACTCTCTGGTCCCTGGTTTGCTGTCTTACAAATATGTGTATTTTTTTGACATCAAGACACTGTATCTCATCCACACACAAAGGCTCCTCATCTTGTAAAAGAAAATGAAACACGTTTGACTACTATGTTGGCGTTTGTTTGTGTCCATATTATCTTCCCTCTTTCTACAAATTTTTTAATTCATTTGTATGACTGAAGTTAAACTGACTGCTTGTAATTCCTGTTTTCCTCCTGCACTTGTAAAGGTGTATATGATTTGTCCTATAGTGAAGACTGGAGCAAAAAAACCATTAAAATTACTTTCCGTTTCTTGATATCATATGTTGATAGCATCCTGCTCCCTTGGGAAGTGTCCAGGCCTTTTGCTGGTGTTCTTATGTCTCTTGCCAGCAGTCATCTGTTTTGAGCCCTGGCTTTTCTGTTCTTTTCCTCATGCTCCAACTATTCTTTCAGCTACTTCATAAATTACCTAGTTTCTACTTCTTTATTCTTCATTCTTAAATTTTAAGTGATTGAAAAACTCATTGTCACTAATTTCATTTTCTATCATTCATCTGCCACAATGTAATTTACACTTGTGCCCTTGATACAGTTTTTAAAGCAATAGCTAACTTTTCAGAAGTCAGTTTTTACCTCATTAGAGTTTTTACCTCATAAGAGTTTACTTACAAAGCTCTGAGTTTATGGGAGTCTGCTTTCACACAGTTTTTTGTCTTAATATTTGGTTTTCCCTCTCCTTCTTCCTAAGAAATAATGAATTTTGTTGTTTTATGGCCAGTGTCAGCAGAGTTGCCTTATATCTTCAGATTTTTTATCTAGCTTTTTCCTGTTGGTTAGAAGTGAATCTGGAAAGTCCTTCTTACCGGTTTCTTGTTCTCTTCACTATTTGTATTCCAAAAAGCTGTGAGATGTTTACTCCTTGCTTTATTCTTTTCTCAGCAGATCTCTGAGTAAAGGCCACTGTCACTGTCAAATTTTCAGGTGATTCTGCTCATTGTTAAAAATAAACAAACTGACTCAATTACTTAATTTTCCTAGGGGTTGAGAATGAGAACACCTAACAAGCAAAGACCTGGGACCGCAATTTTCCATCTTGTGAGAGGCCTGTGTTTCCTTTACAGCCAAAAGTGCTTGTCAGAAATGGTATTTGACAGCTTCTACTGCTCTCTCTCCCTCCACACATTGATTTTCACCTTGTACAGTACTTTAGCTTCAATTAGGCACAAGGTGTTATGCCTGAGACCACTTAGATACCCATCAGAAAGGCTACAACCAACCACTGCTGCTGTGGAGACCAAGGACAGAAAAACTGATTTGGTTATCAGACCTGCTGAAAAAGGTCTCATGGTGGCTGCAGGCTAAAAACATGAACAGTAAGCAATGTAATTATGAAGTAGATGGAAAACAAACTCCATGGTTACCCAGCTCCCTCATTATGATCACATCACTTGGCACATCACGGTAGAGAACTTTACTTTGGAAAAAGACTACATTTTTCATGTGTAGTTCAATAAAAGAAACTACTTTACGGGTCCAGGAGATGGTTGAGGGGGTCAGAAGGAAATAATTTGTTTTTATTTTGCTTTAGAAATTAATTCCAATTTCTATAACAATTTACAACAAATTCCTGCACATTAAATACAAAGCACTAAAGCAAAAGTTAAAGCCAGTATGTATTAGTATTTTTGGAATGAAAATTAAAACGTGCTGCCACTTTTGCAGTCCAAGTCATTATGTTTTATGGCTTAGGTTAACATTGTGCTATAAAATATAGTAAATAACTGTTAAAAGCAGTCATTTGCTCAGAATTATTATGAGTTTAATTTTGGGAATGGTTCAACCTACCATTATTTTTTTTTTCTGTGTACATGGAAATTTTTTAAATTTTACTGTTCAGCTCTTAACTGTGTTCTGTCATACTGAGTGGAGAGTCCATGTTGAGAAGTCAACTTTAAGTAAGCCAACAATTACTGTGTTTGATTTCACTGCTTCACTTGTAGAAAACTGTATGTGGTAAATATATATTCCTATTTTTAAACCATCACCTCATATGGGAAAGCTAAGTTTGTTCAGAAATCTTTCTTAGCCAAGGAGGCTGACAGGGTCTTTTTTTTTCTGACCAATCAAAGTTATATACCAGGAGTCTCAGCATGAGATGATAGTGAACTCCAACTTCTTGCTAAAACCTCTTAAAGGTCCAGTCTTTCACATTTTCTATTCCTAATTAAGTACAAAAATAATAACAGTTTACAAACCATATTAGGATTCTGGAATGATTCAAATATGTATAACCAGGCTGTTAAACAAAGGAATTAAATATTAAGATTATGGGTGTCCTGAGCTAGCCCAGGGTCCTGTGGGTTTCTTCTTTTGATCCAGGACCAGATTGCAAGATGGTGAAAACTTATTTGTGATGTGTCTGTACTCTCCTTACATATGTGCTGCTTTGATTTTTATTTACTATCATAGTACCTCTGTGTTAGGGTATTTCATTATCCCTCCAGCTTATCTAACACATCATTAAGGATTTTAAGCTATCCAGCATTATTGGACTGAAGTTTTCTGGCTGCTGGTTCAAAGAGGTTGGACATACATTTTATATGTAGTTCATCATTCCAATGAGTCTGCAAGACCCATAATTGCTGGAGGACAGGTTTGGGGGCTGGCCCAGACTGTGTTGTGAACTGCCCATACAGTTTACCGTATCCACTTCTCTTCCTGAAATGTTACTTTCATTACTCAGAATTCTTGACACAACTGCTCTTGCTCTTTGCAAAGCTGTCTTAAGCCACCAGTCAGAGCCTTATACCACTTTTCCCGAATCAAGATGTTATTTCTGCAGACCTTAATATAAGTTCTAGAGCAGCAAATGTATTTTCATGTAAAATACCATTGGTTCTGCATATAAATTAATTTAAAGAAATGGTGTTTTTCACAGCAGTGTTGAACAGATGTCCCATCTTTTAAGCGCTCCAGTTGAACCTCCCTGATTAATCAGACTTAGAAAAACAAGTGATGTCAAGCATTTCTCCCACAATTTCCCTTTCCCTTCCTGCTTTATGACAATGACAAATATTTCTTCTCTTTAGTTCAGGTCTATGTATAAATGTGAGATCTTGTTTTTTCACCTACAATGACCGGTTTATAGACTTATTCTCTTCGTTTCTCTCCTCATGCCATAATTTCCGGAGCTGTGAGCCTATTAAACTTCATTTGCATCCTCTGTCATAGGATGGAATGGTTTATCCTGTGAGATGCATGTATATTGGGGCAACTGGTCTAACTTCTTTATTCCCTGAAGCACGACATTAAAATCCTCTTCAAACGTTATGCTGCTAGCCCTATAGGCCTTGAGGTGTTTCACAAACGGATATTCTTCCCTTGGCACCCTGGCAAACTGTAATCCTTTTCAATTCTATTCACCCATACACTTTACATATTTTTTGTGCAAATAAGTTCTCCACCATAGGCGCTTTGTTTCAAAAACATACGTACTCCTGCCTCTGGCTTTTCTTTTAGTGTTTATATTGTGGTTTCTGCTACTATGTTGGCTGCTGTACTGTCCTCTTTAACACTGAGAAGTGCTCCATTTGCTTTGAGGCTGAGTGCAGATGGTAACCTTGTGAAGAAATTGTCTCACTATTCATATGACTACAGGACCGAGTGAACCAAGGTGCAAATGCATGTCAGAGACTAACATTTCTCAATGCAGGCAATTAATTTGTTATGTGTTTCATAATACTTAAAAATTTGCTTTTCAAACCAACGTACTCTTACTAAGCCAGGTCATGCTTGTTCTGTCTCACAGTTTTTCTTCCCTTATAAATTTTGCATTAAGAATTGCGGAGTATTTCACTAACTAGTGAAAATTTTTATCCATAACACCATATTAGCTGGTGGTGAGGTTATAGCTATGTACATGCATAAAGTAGGTAAATGTGTAAAAACCTTTCACTGACTGAGGAGGTTTTCCATTTCATAGGCAAGAGCTTGAGCCAGTGAGCTGCTATCCAAAAATTGGCTGGGTGACAAGTCAGTGATATAGGCTTCCATGAAGGAGGCAGAGTTCTAGACAGATCCTTCTTTTGTCGTTTCTTATTAGTTACTTTAAATACCTTTGTACTCAACATGCCATTTCTTATGAACCCAAATCCATTCACTTCACTTTGCCTAATTAATTTATTTATTTAGGAGTTTCAAATACTTCATTTGACCTTGTAAATTCCGTTCCTGGAGCTGGGTGCCAAACTTCAAAAGTTGCAGAGCTGAACTTTACAAAAGAAGTTGCTTTTATGATTTCAGAGCTTCATCTTTGAGCTCTTGATAACTTTCTGGTTTAGGCACCTTTCATTTTGGATGGGGCTCTGAGCAACCTCATCTAGTTGAAGACGTCCCTGCTCATTGCAGGGGGGTTGGACTAGATGACCTTTAAAGGTTCCTTCCAACCTGAACTATTTTATGATTCTCTTTGGTCTAATAACAGAAGTTTTTGTATTCTTCAAAGGTGAATTCAACCATGAGCAAAGTGTATTCACAGATGGTGTATTGCTTGAAAATAACACTTTAGTTCTCAGAATAGGTATAATTGAACTGCAGGTACTACACAGGACCTTACTCCTTAACCTGTCATTAGTGAATGAGTTGTTAACACTGTGATTTTCTTGGTGAAGCTTAGACTTTAAGATTTCTGTAACAAATCATAAGATTTCTGAAAGAAGAACTTGATTATGGCCTCAAAAAGAGAGATATCTACAGGCACAACTGTAGAACCATGAATATGCAGATATTACTAGACTTTAAGGTCAGAAGAATGTATTTATCTAGATTTCATTGAAATAAAGATTCAAGCACCTTGTTTACCTCCAAACAAAGTACATGACTTCTAGTTCTAGAAGCATGTTGTATGTCAACTTTTGAGGAACAGAGAACACTAGAGAAACAAAGGAAGCATCTGAAATCTTTTTTTGTCCTAGATCCAAAAGGGAATTTAGGCATCTAATTAGAATCGAGCTAAATCAGAATTCAGAAATCTAATTCTAAAATGAAGTCCAGCTGTGCTGAAAAGCCTCTTCAGTTTTCACTGAACCCTAAAAGCACCCAAATTCCAGAGGGCATTCAGATTTTGGTACTACTTTCCCACGTAACTACAGTCCTGCTTCTATTGCTCTGCCTGGAGTCCTGTTGATGATGATAAGCAAAGTGCCTGGAAAGGAAGAGGCATTGCAAGGATCTACTTCATTCTTTTTCTTCTCCTGTTAGCATGATTACAGAAAGGTTTGGTGTTAAATCAGCTAATATTTTACACAAGGTTGCAATTTAATCTGTACTATACATGTTTATTTACAGTTTCAATAAAGTTTACATCCTTTTAAAATTCTTCTTCTCACACTTGGAACAGCATCTCTGGAGACACTGTGGGTTTGGGTTTTGTTTTGTTTTTTTAAACTTTTTTTTCTGTCTTTATGTATTTCCCTCCATTTATAGACCAGTAGCATGGTGCTATACTCCATGCTCTTTGAACTAACCTCTAACATACGCTGATTTAAAGTCTGCTTCACCTCTTCCATGTTCAAAGTGAGTAAGTGTTCTCTTTTGTACCCAGAAGACAAATGAATGCCAGCAACTTGTAACTGCCTTTGATGCTTGACCTCTGTATTGAAAGTTTGTGATAGTGTCTCTCTGAAGAAATATAAACACAGAGAAATCATCTCAGTTGCTTCATAGCCTGAATGTATGCCTTAAACTGAAAGCATCTCTCTGACAAGAAAGTAAATTTATGTAACTGCATGAATTGTGTTGAAGTGTTGCTGTTGCAGGCTTGCATTCAGGGCTTCACTGCCAGAGACATGATAATATTGCACACGGCTAAGGAGGGAAAGGAACTTTGTTTTTCTTGCAGCCTGAGCAGCAAAGTCATTAGCACTTTTTACAGGCAAAAAACCAGAACTGTGTAATCAGCTCCTCACTGTTAGGTAAAGTAGAAAATGGGGTTTTTTTTAGTTGTTTTGTTCAGAAGTATGTGAATTTATGAATTCTATGTTCCTTTGATAAATTAGAGATTTGCAGATGGGTGAGACTTCAAGAGTCACTTTTATTTTCCTTTGCTAACACAAGAGAAATGGGTGGCAGAAAATTGCCTGGCATTCCCTGTTTTTCCTGATCATGTCATGAGGAAGAAAGTATAGGGCATGAAAGGAAAACTGTCTCTTTTCTCTCTGTCAGCCATGGGAGAAAATGTCAGCTACGGAGCCTGGAAGGATATTTTTCTTTAAACACGCTTCCGTAACTGAGCTTGCTCTGACCCTTGTGATCTTAATAAAATGTTGGACCATTGCTTTTGTCCATGTGCTTTTTTTCCAAGAAACTTCCAGGTGAGCTGACCATGCTTTTAACGTACATTTCGACAGTGACAGACCCATATTCTCTGGCAGAATGTGGTTCATTCACAGTTCCTCTGGTCTGCTCTCATTGCTGCCTCAGGCGGAGCTACATCAGTGCACGAACACTGGTTAGGACTTGTTCATGTGCAGTTCCCATGTCCAGCAAATAAAAGACAGGATGAGACAATCCCTAAAGACTGAAATTGCTCGCTGAACAAAATTTATACTTCATCTTTCACAAACAGCAGGCTTAACAACTAGAGATCCAGAGTCTTGTGAGACTGTGAAACTGTGCAGAGTTTCTATGGGAAGGGGGATGTGTAATGAATATGCCCCAGTAAATCCCTATAGGATCTTTAAGGAACGTATGCAGATATAAGGGTTTGCCCTCCTCTGTGAAGGCACTGAAATTTTAATAACCTCTGCCTCATGCTACCTGTTCACAAGAAACTGATTGATGGTACATAGGGAACCAATATTAATTTTGAGCAGAAATGTACGAACTGAAAGTGAACATTCTAGAAAAGTTTCAGATACTAGAACATGATAAGCATCCTACTGAGTGAGACCAGTGTCCTACACCATATCCTGTCTCTAACACCGGGGAATGATATTCAGCCAGGACACGTGAGTTTGGCCACTTGCCTTTTTCCTCTCCCAGGATTCAGAGTCATTGGATATGTAATACATATGGATATGGAATAGAGTATACATCCCTGCATATTTCCTCTAGTATCCATTTATGGAACTGTGTCTCTCAGTTTGTCTAATCTCTTTTTGAAACACCGATACTATCTGTCTGCACAATTTCCTGTGACAACACATTTCAAAAGTTCACTACCTGTTTGGTAAAAACAAAATAATTTCTTCTGTCTGTTTTAGATGATCTACTAGATTCAGTGAGAGCTCTGAAATTCTAGATTTTAGGAATTTGCTTAATAACAATTCGCCACTGATCTTTCTCTATCGTCGTCATGATTTTATAAACTTCAATTGTATTTCCCCTTAACGTTCTCCTCTCCAAAAGGAAGTCCCATCTTTTTTATTTTTTTTTTTTTATTTTTTTTTTCTCCTCCTCCTCTCAAGGCAACTGCTTTATTCCTGTAGCTGTTTTCATTGCCCTTTCTTCTATGTTTTCTGACTTCAACTTGTCTTTCAATGAATGTTGAATGTCAGTCAGGGATTTCTGGTACTCAGCATCTGAAATTATCACGGATAGACTAATGAATTGAAGCCTCATTCTGTTGATCCCTTGGCTCTGTAATATTCCTCTTCACATCCGCAATCACAGCATAACCAGCACATTTGCTGCCTTGCCAAATGTTAATACCGTTTAGTAAGTGCATGCTTGTATGCGTACTAGGAATGAACAAAACTTATTAAAAAATTCACTGTCACTAAAAATCCAGCTTAGCATTATTTCCTGGAAAATATTCCTTCAATACTTCATCTTTTTATTTCATTCATTTTGTTTGATTTCTACAAATAGTTTTAATAGGGAATTTGCTAATAGGAATGTTCACTGATATATGGAACTTAGAAGCAAATATTGAAGAATATTATTGTCAAAGGATTTTAAAATTCACAGACATGAATATTTGGAAACTGGAGCTGAAATTTCACTCAGCTGACCTAAAGCAGAAATAAATTCAGTGAAATATTTGGGCAATCATGACCATGTAATTCCCTATTATTGCAGATTTCCAATTAATTCTTTCAGAATAAGATGCAGCCATGAATGAATCATATGAATAATTAATTGATTAATTTCAAATAAATAAATCTGAGAAAATTATGAACTGTTCACAGACAATTTGCCAACAGAAAAAGGAAAAATTTATCTTATAATTTATTTACTATGAATAATTCTCTCAACTCTATATGAGTCACTGGTGCTCTGAGCATCCATTATTTATATGCTTTTTTATTTTGTATGTTGTTTGGTTTTAGTAAAATCAGTAAAGTTAGAAATGGGAAAATATAAGGTTGTTCAGTGTAATATATTGTCTAAAACTTCAACCAGTATGTCTGCCATCTTTCAAAAGTTCAACTGGCTAAATTTCAGCTGTGACCACCACAAAAACACAGTTTCAATTTCTTTTCCCTTTAGTTTCTTCCCACACCAGACTCAGGCTACTTTACTGACTTGAAATCAGGCTGAGTGACATAGGAAAATTTCATAGTTATAAAGGAAATCATGAATGTTGACACAATAATAGCTGTAATTTACATGGATGTTAAGCATGCCAAGGTGCTACTGTTGTTATCTCAGAAGAAGGAAAATTTCATCCAGTATCTCACTAGATGGCTGCACCAAAACAGTGAATGAATAGCGGACTTTGCACACACCTAAAATTTCTTCCTCAGTCAAATTGAATGTAGGAAAAAGATCATGACATCTGTTATGCTAAAAGATAATCGAAGGTGGGAACAACTTAATGAAATGAAATGATCTGGACCTAAATTTTAGTCTTGCTTGGCCCCTACCAGGGCACTGAGGAATTGTACAGATGGCACCTTCAGGACTGAGCCCAGTATATTCCACGAACACCATTCTGCTCTGCCGTCTTGATTGTGAACAGTTACTGGGTTACTGGGAGACCTCCAGGGCTTTGGCTTCCTTTCTCTTGACCTTCTGTTATGGTACCATCACTAATTGTGTTCCTACCCCAGTACCACAGTGCTTTTCTGATTCCCTGACTCATGGGCCGGATTTAGGGTCCTTGGAGGGCTAGCTTAGAAATGTGAATAGTGGATCCAGTGGTGGAGGAATAGGGGAAAAGGTTAGGGTGAGCTAAAAGTCTTTTCCCAGCTGTAGACCTGGATTTATTATGTGACCCTACATATAGGTGTCCCCATGGTTCATGACTGCATTCAGGATGAAGACTTCCACCCTATTCCCTGCACCCGTCTTCACACAAGCTGCTTTCATTCCTGTCACTCATCCTGAGGCAGCTACCAAAAGGGTTACATCAAAACATCAGTACGGGGGCCTCCAAGATTGGCTACAGTGCCATCTTGAAACAAATTATCCACCAACTTTGATGCCAGACGTCATCCTCCCTCTATCTCATCTCATGTCGTGTATTTCTCCCACACTACCCGGCTCTGCCTGTGAACCTCTCATTCTCATAGTGATTATCATCTTGTGCCAAAACAAAACCTCTCAAGCTTGGGATGGATACGAGAGGAAATGTCTGTGAATGACGGGCTCCCTCTTTCTGCTAGCCTTCAGCTCCTCAGATGCTACCTCATCCAGGCAATCTTTCTCCAGAACTGAGCAGAACGCTTTTCACGGGGAACTTGACTACAAAGTCAATCACCTGAAGTGAATTTTCATTCATTAAAGCCACCCATACAGGCACAAACCTGCACTGCAAAGTCTTAGGCATCTATTTAACACTGCAGATATACAAAAACAGAACAACCACAAATCATTGGCTTTGTGATTATATATTGGCCAATTTCAATATATTCCATGATTACACACTGGCCAAACCCAGTTTCAAGATGTTAGCCTAACAAATATAGCCTGCAATAATAAGAGGACTCCTTTTCCCAGTCAGTTAGAATTATTAAAATGAGACTCTTAATTCTTTGAAGTGAGAAATGCAGGTAAACTCTTCAGAAGATGCTTGCCAAGTGATTTTTTTATTATTATTATTACCTTACTGAGAGAGATGTCTGGATTTGTGCATTTTCCATGGTCTTCATCTGAATCCAGATTCCAAATGCTCTGTCAAGATTTAAAATCCAGGAAATAAGTCCATTACTGTTCTCAGTAGGTGCCACTTACGTGCCTCTGCCTTGCGTCTGTCAAGATGAAAGGGCAATCAAAAAAGTGTTCGGCCTCATCCGTGCGATGTTTCTCCATGGTGCAGAAAGGAAATTCTTAGGCGAAAGGAGTAAACTAGATACCAGCTATATCGAGACCCCCAAATAATATATTTTCTGAGGAAAATTCACACATTACTATGCATATTGCTCTCTGGAGAGAATGTTGTTTCTGTTTTGGAGAATATGACAAAAAGTATTGAATTGCAAAAGGCCTAATGAAAAACCCAGGAATCCAGCTCATAGGTTTTGATTAACCCTTTGTGTTAATAGTCTGATGCTAAGTAATCTGATTTTAAAATTTTTTATGTCATCTGATGTATAATTTTAATATATGAATAAATATATATTTTTTATATATATTTATTTAATCCATAAAAAACTATTTCAAATACAAGCAGAAATGAGCTATGATCACTGAAAATTACCATAGCCATTTAAGTTCAGCTTTATGTTACTGTATGGGAAAAATGCTACATTTTGCTTACGCTGTTAATTCTTAGCTTCATAGGTTTTGTGTATTCAGCCTTATCTGAGCTCCAGTTATTTGTTGCAGACTGAGGTAGAAATAGATCAAGAATCAGAAATTAGGTAAATTTCTTATCTCTTTTAGTGCCAAAGTGAAATTACAGGAGTTCTTACTTTTCTCTATCAGGTTTTCTTGTAAAGATTTATTGGCACTTTAAGTAAGGTCTTGGTTTCCAAGAGGTTGCGGGATTTTTTTGTGGTGAAAATGAATGTGATGATCCTCTCTGTGATCATGTCTTCATCTAGAGTCCACTTTCTTTGGAGCAAAAACTTGAAGTTGGGCAAAAGAATATAATTGTATCATATGTATGCTTTTACCAATCCCATTAAAATCTACTCAGATTTGGCCATGCTTTTAAACTTCTTTTAAAATTAAAATTTTCTATTATCTGCTACTGGCAAATATCTGTGAAAAGCATCCCATTCTTATTTATGAATGGGGGACACAAGACTCTCCAGGCATACCCGTGGGCTCCCTTGACAGTGTTCCATGCACAGTCTAGGCCAGCTCATCAGCAGGATGGGGACAACGCAAGCACTGAAATAAGGCCATGGAATAACAGGGGAGGAGGAGGTCGCTACAGATTTTGAAAAACTAGAAAATTACAGGCAAAAGTACACCAAAAAACATTATCAAGGCTGTGAAGTCAAACACTGAACTGTTAGGTACTGCCGCACTTGAAGCTGCTTGAGCAACCTTAGTTCAGGTCATATCCATATACGTTATGACACAGAACAAACAAAGCAGTTAGACAGCTAAAAAGTTAAGGTGGCCTTGTATTTTAGCATTTGAACTCTGCATTGACATCTAACATCAAGCCATCAGCCTCCATGGAGTGCACAGGGGAAGCTGGATATATGGATATCTGTGTGTATGTGTGTGTTGCAATATGACAGTACTGGCTCTGATTTAGCTTGTTCTTAGAGATATTCTGACATTAAGGAACCGATTAGTACAAACCTCTTGTTATCCCTTTTTAACATTTTCTAAATATTTGCAACTTAGTTTGAATGTACGAAAGACTTAACTATGACAGAGAAACAATTCTTCAGCACCAATTGTAAAGCTTACCTGATGCTAGAAGTGAAAGGCATGTGAAGAAAGCTCTTGAAAGATGAATATACAGTTGATAAAAAAGTGCAGAAACAACATAAGACCCCATTGCAAACTGAACTCTCCAAACATGCAGCAGCCAACTGAAAGAGATTAATATAAGAATTTGGACTTTTTATGAAAGTAAATGGAGCTACAGAGAAAGCTGAGGAAAATGAGATTTTTTAAAATTTTTTATTATTCTTATTAAGCCCATGACATTAGATTTGCTGAAAAGTTTTCCATTAAAATGATCAAGAAGAAGCCAATTATCAGACAGTGCTACAGAAATTAAAAGAACGTTACACTAGCAGTGAGAATGTACATAAAGGATTAATCTCAGAAGTGGAAACATTGGGCTTTCATTAATCACCCAATAAGAACATCATGTACTTCGGAATGAGATCCAAAATGTTTGCATGCTGAACAGCCCAATTAGCATCTTGTTGCCTGGAGCTAAGAAGTAGGAACGGGTCAGAACAGGGGTGCATCTTAATTCCTGCAGTTTAACTGCATTGTTACGAGTGAAATGAGGTATTTTTACACATTTAGGATGCACAGCTCAGAGCGACCTCATGGAGACAGGTGACTATATATGCTATTCACAAAGAAAAAAGGAGTCAATACTTTTTAAAATCAGCCAGAGAAGGAGCTTCTCCTGACTGTAGAATCGCTTTTTGTGAGAAGCCGATAATTCTGGAGCATATTAAATGTGTTTTGAGAGCCCTGGCTGAGGCAAAGCCCTTGGAGACATCAGCAGACAAATGCATGGCTTCTAGATACTGACAAGAGCCTCGGTGTAAGCTGGTTGCTGAGTTGCCTAGACTGTAAAGACTTGGCATGCTTCGGTCTAGGTGCCTGTGGAGCTCTGAAGTCAAAGGTGATGAAAGAGAAGGTGATAATGCAAGCTTAAGTACCTCTAGGATTAACTGGCAGCTGACAATCAGTTCCCAGCGTTTGTAGCTTTGGAGGCAGGACCCTAAACTGCAAGTCCAGAAGTGCTGTGGCAGATTTAGGTGAGTTCATTCATTATGTGATTGTTGACTGTTTTTCCAATGAACATCTTTGCTTGTGACACAGAACAGGGATAATCCACGGTTGTCATTAATAAAGCTGTTGTCTTTTTCACCCCCATGTTAGCGCAGAAATGAGAAGGTGTTAGTGCAGGTAGCTTGTAATAACAGCTGATGAAGAGAGGTAGTACTGTCTTGCTATTACACAGGATCACAGGATCGCAGAATGATAGGGTTGGAAGGGACCTTCAAAGGTCATCTAGTCCAGGTCCCCTGCCCAAGCAGGTTCACCTACAGCAGGTTGGACAGGAATGCATCCAGGTGGGTTTTGAATATCTCCAGAGAAGGAGATGACACAACCTCTCTGGGCAGTCTGTTCCAGTGCTCTGTCACCTTCAAAGAAAAGAAGTTTTTCCTCATGTTGAGATGGAACTTCCTGTGTTCCAGTTTGTGCCCATTGCCCCTTGTCCTGTTGCTGAGCACCACTGAAAAGAGTCTGGCCTCATCCTCTTGACACCCATCCTTTAAATATTTATAAGCATTGATGGGACCCCCTTTCAGTCTTCTTCAGGCTAAACAGACCCAGGTCTCTCAGCCTTTCCTTATAAGAGAGGTGCTCCATTCCCTTGATCATCTTTGTAGCCCTCTGCTGTACCCTCTCCAGCAGTTCCCTGACTTTCTTGAACTGGGGAGCCCAGAACTGGACACAGTACTCTAGGTGTGGCCTCACCAGGGCAGAGTAGAGGGGGAGGATGACCTCCCTTGACCTGCTAGCCGCGCTCTGTTGCCTTGTTTCACCCTGGAGAATCAAATTCTTTACTGCCCCGTCATGATGTTTAGCAAGCTCCTTACACCAGACTTTTCAAAAGGGATCACTAATTGCATGTGCCTCATTTTCTCTGTACCTGGGCTGACCTCATGTCCCGGTACTGGGACCACTGCACTGATGAGCAGTGGATGCTGCGCCTCAGAGAATAACTGGTGTGTTTTTGAAAACTGGTTGTGTAAGGTATCTCAGATTGGATACTTAGAATAATTGGAAACGCCTGACTTCAGTGTCTATGTGCATCAGCACTTTGTAAAGTGAAGACTGTTACATCTGTCTGCTTTACATTTTTATTTTGAAAATAAATTCTTACATTACAGTGACATAGGAAAACGCCCATGGGAAAAAGAAAGAGTCTATGTTCTGAGTGGGATTTGAAGAGTGAGCTAAAGTAAAAGCTAGGAGAGGCACACACTGAAGAAAGCAAAGTATTAAACATTATCTCAGGATCACAATGTCAGCCATTCTGCGTGCTGAATGAAGTGATGATCTTCTGTGGAGAGTGGCATGTTAACTGAACACTATTTTAAAAAATCACGTATGCAAGAACCCTGAATTAAAATTTTACTTGCAACTTTAATACTGACACCTCAAAACTTCATTGTCTGACTTTGTAATCTTAATGTTATTCCACATTGTTTTTCTAGATGTTTTTATATACATGATGATGTGATGTAGAGGCCACATAACTAAATATTTAAGATTTTTTTCTCTATGACTGGTGAATAAATCCATCCTGACAGTAAGAATACTTCTTGGAAGGTATATCTTACAATATGTTTGATTATATTTTACATACAGCACATTTTGATATAAAGAATGGTCATTTGAAAGGGTTGTTTTGTTTTGGTTTTTTTTTTTTGGTAAAAGGTTTTAGAGAAATTCTTTATTGGAATTAAAGAAGTTTTTTTATCTTCCAACGGATCCCTGTTTTACTACAATCAGTCCACCTGTGTAGAGGGAACAGGAAAAACATTTCTGAAGGGTTTTCAATGGATAAGTGTGATAGGTATTCCTTTAAAAGCTGGTCATCCATAATACTCATCCTGGATCTTTTAGTGTAAAATGCAGATGAGGAGAAAGGGAAATACTCTGTCATGTTTTATTTTTGTTTTGATATGAAACTTTTAAAGTACCGAGAGTGTTTGATAGTTAGAAGTAGACCTAGAGGTGATGAATTAGTTAGGATGTTACTGGTAACACAGTAAAGTTACTGAAAAAATGCACTGTAATATTTGTTCTGTGATCAGTCACGGTAATTATTCTTTCACCACAATGCAGTCTCAGGAAGTTAGGTGGTTTTTTTATTAACATCTACAGTTGTAACCATTTTACTTGAAGGAGAATGTTTCAATGGAATATAAATTTAACAATTTGCATCTTGATCTTCATTAAAAGGATGCAACCACTTGATAAAGTGCCAGTGAAAGTGATTTTTCAGCATGAAAAATTCATCTAGATTTTTGTGAGCCAGAGATCAGCGACAATTTAAAAATGCATGTGTAAACAAAATGTCATTATTCCACTTAGACCATAAATATAAATGTTTGTCTATCTCAATTGAGGCGTTTCTTTCTTTCTAGGTCTGGGAGGGTTTGGTGGAGTGAGGAATGTGAATTGCAACTATTTTTGACTGTTAAAAATAAACAGAAGAAATAAAAAGTGTTAGGAAGGTGTGTTTCTTGCAGGAATGAATGCCGCATGCAATGTGAATGAGTAACTGAGATAGAAATTAAATTCTATCACAGAAAATTTACTATCTTGTTTATATATGCTTTCAGCCTTTTTCTTGTTTGAACTATTTTTCTTTTCTTTTTAAAGTCATCTGGATTATATTAGCAATTAGCTAAAGAAAGTAAAATCTGATTTTCTTACTTATTATTGGGGGGCTAGATGGAGAGATATAGATGGTATAACCATTCAAAAGGCTGATTGAAGATCTACAACTTCTAGAGTTAAAAATGCCTCGGTGTGTCAAAGAAGCATTTTGACGAATTTCTGGTGAAGACAGAAACAGAATACTGTTTAGGTTTGTACTTCTTTTTATTTTGGATGTATTGCTAACATGTCTACAATATAAACCATCACAGTCCAGCAGAGAAAAAGTCCGCAAAGTATTTAGAAGGTGCGTCTGAAATAACGTTGGTGAATCTGATATATACAGGAGTCACAAAAGGTGTACAGGCAGCAGTCAGCAAATGTCCGCAAGATTCTTTGGCCAGATTACAGTCATGCACAGTGGAAGGCCAGGATGCAACAGTCACAAGTTGCAACAAGGCCCTGAACAACCTGGCTTGATTTCAAAGCTCATCCTGATTTAGGCAGAAGATTGAATTAGATGACCTCCGGAGGTCCCTTCCAACCAACCTTTTCTGGAGTTCTGTGAATAAGAACTTGTCCCGATGGGTTTAAGCATGTAACTGGGATACGAAGCTGTGGAGGTCTGTAAAAACTTATAGAGCCTTACAGTTTGATTTCATCATATTTCCTTGTTTAAGTCATTGTCTGGCTTTTTACCTGTAAAATTCATAAATGTGGTTTAGTTCAGTTTATGGATATGAAGCAATAAACTCTACTGATATCTTATTTACTTGTCTCTAGGATGTGAGAACAGATGGCAGCTTTCTTGTATTGCCTTCATATAAGGTGATGATTCTGATTTATATTCTTACTTAAAATACTTGTGTAGTGCTGGACTCTGTTTTTGCAATGACTAGTCAATAAAAGTGTATGTTCGGTGCCAGATTATAGCCTATAATACTTAAATACCTCAAGCTATCTAAATGATAAAGTAAAACAGACACTTCACAGGGAAAACAAAATAATATTTCTCTAAAGCAAATTATGATCTCTTCCTATGAGAAAATTTAAGCAGAAATTAACATGTGAACTGTAAATCTGATGGTTGATTTCTGAAGTGTGACTATGTAATGTGCTGATAAAACAAACCTAATAAGTCAGAGAGAAATTCTAAATTTCATACCTATTGCCTACACTTAAACTTAAGTATATCTTTTGTGTTAGTTATTGGGAGCTGCAAAAATCCTAAGTAATATAGGATATACCATATAATACTGTAATCTGGTGCAATGTAATTGAGGCGTGGGGGTTTTGTCTCTTCTACTGTAACTAATGATTGTTATGTTCATCTGTTTGCTTTTTAGCTTGCTGAAGGGGCAACACTGTTCTCTGCCTTCATAAGGGTCTGCAATTATAACATTCATAAAAACAGTTAGTCATAAACATGTCACATAAAGTATTTCACAGAGTTTATGTGAAAGGAAATTGAAATCTCTTGAAAATGGAACTGAATCTTGTCCAAACAACCTTCGATACACTAATCCAACTTTATTGTTGTTATATATTACAGGCTTCTTTATCCATGCATACTATCATTAACCATACAGTATGTTTTGATAAATGTTCCCCTTCCTGGAAACTTGTGCAGTTCTTTGACCACTGTCTCTGTTGGTGGTGCTTTTTCATTAAGTCTAAACTGTGGAAAAAGGGATGCCATATTTAGGTGAAAGAAGCTGATAAAATGAAAAAGTAATTACCTCCCAAGGTGTTTGTGTGGTAGAATTATCTGTCTGCACTTTAAGACTCCTAGATAATTGGTTAATATTTGAGAAATAATAAACAATTATACCTAAGGCTAATAGCACTACTTAATTTTTATTAAATATTTACAATGGCTAAGGTCACCACGTAACTGGAATTAGTCAGGCAATATTCCCAAGCAGTACTCAGAATATGCGTTATGATATATTTTGGGTGAGCAGTTCCTTCATTTTAACAAATGACAAATGGAACAACAAAGAAAACCAATTTGTGATATGAATTTCAGGCTACCTATACTTCCACCTAAACATGTTTTGGTTGTAAAATTTGCCTAAATGTTACTTTGATCAACATCATAGTTCTTCAGGATTTTCCTGTGCCTCTAGGGCAGTTACGTATACGTTGGGTCATTCAGACTCGCGTGCCTCTGCTGCTGCTCCTGACCAGAATCCGCAGTGTGTGCTCATGAAGGACGGTTCATGGAATAGCCTCAAAAAGGTGGACTAGTCCTACCTTCACCCTGCCCAGGAGCATGCATGTATATGTCTACAGTGTGGGTTAGTCACCAGGTGAAGATTATCTTCAAGTTCAGCCGTGCATGTGGTTGCTATTGTTCTGCATGAGCACGTGCTCAAGCAGAGAGGGAGGTCCGGCTCTGGAAGGGAATAGCTGACTCCTGTCATCGTTGTACGTGCATAAGGTATCCCCATTACCAATGAAATAGATTAGGCTTGGGCAAGGCCGTGAATGCAAAAGCAGGTAGTTCAAATTTGACACTGACTGTTGCGGTAATGATTTCGGTTTGCTTAAAATCCAACAATAAATTCAGTAAACCTGCGGATTAGGTCATGCTTTAAATTTGACTTTAATGTCTGCGTTACTGAAGCTTCTTTTTCTTCTTATTCCCCTTCCAGCTGTCTGATTCTGTCTGTGATACAGCTGTTTAGTCATACAGCATGCTGGCTGCATGCCCACGTGTCCTTCTGTAACTGCAGATTATCAGCTAGGCTGGTGGGCACCTGTGTCCCATGGGTATCAAGGCCCAAAGCAGGTGACTCTGAGGGTAGCAGATCACAGCTCTGTGCTTTGGCCCTCTTGACTGTTTGTCCCTCTTGAGGGTACAAACGCAGTGTGTAATGACAGGTGTGAGACTGAGGTCTCGGTACCAGCGGCAGCACTGCGTTGTGTCTGGCAGGTTTATGTGGCATTAAGAGGAGCATGGTTAAAATTCCCACAGACTTATAAGTAATTTTGTCTGCTACACTGAGGTGAAACTCCTAAAAAGAAGGGTTCAGAACTTCTATGATTCTAGTTTGGGGTTTTGCTGTAGCAAACCCAAAGCAAAATGAAAATTTTAACAGAGCTCTGTGCTTGAAAAACGTTTTGACGGTGTAGTTGACCAGATGTGTTCGTGAACTCCAGCCAGGGAACTTCTCAAAGCCTCCTGCTAGCCTCCCGTTCTGCACCGGGAATAGGAGCACTTCACTGGGGCACTTGCTTGGATTTTTGAGGCTGATCTTAGTTTTTGCTATGGTAAGTCATGGCAATAGGGGCAGAGAAAGATATTTTCATCAGTATTTTTCTGAGAAAACTGTGACTTTATATAAGATCCAAACCTGGAAAACACTACCTCCAGAAAGTTTTCATATTTTAAAAATTTTTCAATGGAAAGTTGAAAACTATTATGGAAAGCAGGTATTTCTATTTGGGGGTGGAAGGAAAGTTCAGTAGAAATCCAATTATCAGTTGAAAAGCAGCGTGACAGAAATTTTTCAAAGATCTACAGTTGATTTTTTGTTTGTTTTTTTTTTTTTCCTCTCTGTTTCTTAGTCAGAAATGAGGTATTTTGCTTTTTAGAAAGGTACTGTCTGGCATGCCTTGGTTACTTGTGGTTGCCTGAATTTTGAGTCTGGGAGAAGTGGTTGAGTATTAGTTGCTTTCACGTTTGATACCAGTCAACCTTCTTCAAACACTTTCACCCTTAACACTTGAAATTTTGGAAGAGAAAAACATGCTTTATCATTTGTAACAATCGCCACAAAGTGGTGAAGCTTTATGACAGAAAGAACTCAATAGTGAGGAAATGAAGTGCTGTTTGGGACGAAGGGGATACAGCTGAATGTGGTTTTCACTTTTCATTGTGTGCTTTCTCACCTGTTTGAAGGTTTCCTCTCTATGTGTCACTTCTATGCTGTTAGAAGTTATGTCTTTTGTTAAATAATTTAGAGCTTTCCAGTCTGCCAATCAGGGAAGGATTAAAGCTATGGGTTTTTTCCTTTTTTTTCTTCTTCTCTTTTTTTTTTTCTTTCTTTCTATTGGGCTGCTGCCATCACTTTCTTTTACACAGCGGAAGAGGAGAAAGCAAAATGGAAAAAATTAACATCCATTACAGATGTACTATAGCTGTGTTAGGTTGTTCATGAAAGAAGTAAGAGGCAGAGGTCACATCAGGAATCATATTTTACACTATGCTCTTTTGTGAAAACAAATCTTCTATCAAATCACATCAGGGTTTATGATTTTTTTTTAAATTCTAACTTGTTTTTCTACTTTTAATTCATAATGTTTTATGTGAAATCTTATTCACAAGGTTAAAAATATGGAACGTATTTAAAACTAGAATTTGCATACAAAATGATGAACTAATTTAAAAATAAAAAAATTCAGATAACCTGTTATTCCATTGATTTGGGCTTGTCTTCACTAAGATTGAACTATAAAAGTCCTTACATGAGGCAGATCACACTTGATCCACTTTGGGATTTTCTTGACATTTGTCCTCTTGCATTATGTGTTTTAGCAAGGAAAGCGTCAAGCAAATAAGGAGTTCCTCCATCTTTATGGAGGATAATCTCAGTGAAGCTGATGCCCCAAACACTGTGAAACATGCAATAATCTAGCAAGTGTTTAAATATAAATTGTTGAACTCTAGCCATAACGTTAACAATTTGGATTTTGCTTCCCCTTTCCTGAGCAAAGTTCTTGAGAAAAGAATGGCAAGGAAACATGAGTAGCGTCAGCTGAAAAAAAATGTTCTAGACTTGTCTTTGTCCAGTGGTTGCAGCAGCTGATAAGTATTCCAGAATTAGACAAAAGATTTTACTAATTTCCTCAGTTGTTTCCTGGATAATCCACTGCGTTTGGCCACAAGCCTAACTTCATGATATGGGGTGCATTGTCAAAACCACTTTAAATTGGCTTTGTTCACTCTCATTGCAGCTGTCACAGGGCTGTGATGGGCAGGATCTTCTAAAAGTCTTTAAAATCCTTCATCTTATGAAAAAAGTTGTACCTTAAATACTATGCTATTCAATCCTATTGCTCGGTATCAATGCAAGACCACAAAACTGACATTTTATTGACCTAGATGCAGAATTTCCTGACAGCATCTGACTGTTCTTCTTCTCTTCTCACCCTCTGCCATCAATGTCATCACCTAGTTGGCCATATGTTTGTAAGAAATAAGGACTTGGATAAAAAGCAGGAGCCTCCCGATTAACCAAAGCATGAATAAGGAAACACATTACACAACTGACAGACAACAAGTTGAGAAAGTACTTATCTACTGACTGTCAAGGAATGCATGCTCTGAAGGTCCTGCATTTATACCTTAACCTGTATGTTAAAATAGCAGTATTCACTATTGCAATCTCTCCTTTTCTCCCTTCCTGCCTGTCTGAATGGTAAACCTTTGTTTCAGTGAGATAAGTAGCTCATTTGCTTGTCCTAGAAAACTATGCCCTTTTTTTCTGTAGAATCTCACAAGGAAGCTGTTTGGAGTAGCTTCCATGGACATGCCTAGACCCTCTGTAGGAAGGATGAGAAAAAATGGATCGTATGGTAGAGAACAGTGCTTTGTATGTGGCCAAATGGATTTTGATACAAAATGCTCAACTGACTAGCTTTGTTAGCTTTTCATAAAACATACCTCTTGCTCCTAACACAGTCCTTGCTTTTCATTATTGCTTTTTCCCACGTGGATTGGGACTTCTTGCCCTTGCCTGGGTTAAAGCAGTCTGGAGCTACAGATGCTCTTCAGAAGGTGTTTTATGCCCCTTGCCTTGCTGTACAGCCCAGAAAGGTCAATAGTAGTGTTAAGACTGGGTGTGCTCATTCGTATGCCACAAGCTTCACACCATATTATGGGTAACCTGCATCAGCTCCCTATCCCTACATTTCCTGTCCTCTGCAGTGCAACTGCCTGAGCAGAGGCTCACAGCTGAAGCAAGTTCAGCACAGTACTGTTAATGGGGTTGTCTGGGCATGGCCGGTGACAAAGTGGTACTAGCATCTTTCTCTGTCTCTTCCCTTCATCTGCAGAACCAGTTTAGCTTCCTAACCTCCATCAGTTTCAAAGTTCACTTGCTAAACTTGACTCTTCCTGAGGTATACCTTAGGTCTGTCTGTCAATGTAATAAAGTTTTATTCTCATATTCAAGTTTTTCTTTATGAGCCTGAGGACCGGAAATAAGTATATTTGTAATTTAAATGCAAAACTTGAAATTGATTAGTTGCTTTGGAAGCTGGCGCCAGAAGATCCATGTATCATTCACCTCCTTGTTTTGCATATTTGAAATCATAATTAATGTGCTTAAGTTGTACTTATTGGATACACTAAGTCCCAGTAGTGCTATATGTATACACATTGTATTTGTATTCTGGTACTTCCTACACAAGTGTAATACTCAGTAAAAGTTAATATTTTGATAATTCCGTACTATCTTTCTGGCCTCATTCACATTCGTACAAATATGTATAATCATAGACTATCTTAACGAAAAAACATACTGCAAAAAACATACTGCAAAAACCATACTTAGTTAAAGCCAGCCTCATAATCTTCTTCTTTTTTTTTTTT
>VYXH01003575.1:61842-119454 GCA_013397275.1 Burhinus bistriatus
TTACAGTTAGCACTTGTATGCTTGAAATCTTCACTGTTCTCAAAAGAGAAACCTATTGTGAATGGTATCTGGTGCAGCAGTGACACAAAGCTGTCATTATGTTTTACACCATCCTAAGTAAAACAGAGCTAAAAACAGAGTAAAACAGAGTTGTTTTGTAAAGGTGGAAAAACATATCTGAAAACAGTCTGATTCTGTGCATTGTTTCTGCTGTACAAAGATCCACCTTCATGAGCAGCAAAGTCCTCTGTCTTTTGCTCCCTGTGACACCCTGTAAGGTGATGATGACAGCACCTTCCTGAGGTGACCTGACTCAAACCTATCTGAATGAAGGAAGAGCTAGACCCTGATTCCTCCAGTGCAATGCCCTGACTTTATGGTCTCTCTGGAAAATGGACTCTGTGCCTTATGTCTAGAGTCTTTTCTGCCCAAAGGTCTGTCAAGACCATCTATCAAGGGTCTATCATGGTCTTCATAAAGAAGGCACTAAAGTTCTGTCTGCCTTTGTATGACAAAACAGTTCCCTGAATCCTCTTTCTCATGTCTGACTGGGACATGTCCAACCTTGTGAGCCAGGCTCTGCTGTGTAACTGAATAAACATTTTAGCCCACAGGAAGGAGCTGACTACCTGCTTTAGGTGCTTCAAGGTTTTGCTGGTACTTGGAGGTAAGCAGTCAGACTCACTCTCGGTGACTTGCTTCCCAAAGTCCAGCCTGATGAACTGGATCACTTTCTGTAGAGCTTTGCAATAAATAAATCTCAGTAGTTCGTATTGAACAGCTTATTACTTTGTTTTGCATTGATACAAAAAGTGCCTTGGCACGTATTTTCTCTACTATCATTCTAAAATCAGGATTTAACACTCTGCTTTGCTGCAGTGTTGCCCACTCTGAAGTGAAAGGTGAAAGATGTCTCTAATGAAGAAAATTAAGTTTAATCTCACTAAGGAGACCTACTGCCCTGCATCACTAAAACATTATTTATCACATATTTTAGAGGCAAGTATCTTAAGAAATCCAAACCTTATACAAAAAAGCTCTCATAGTCTGTTAATATACAAGATGGTAAAACTTGTGCACAAGGAAACACAAACCGCCGGGAAATTGAAGTTTTTTAATGTGAGAACAAGTGAACAGTAAGAGACTCTTGACCAGATTCTTCAAAGTTACTTCAAATAGAAATGTTACCTTTTTAGTGCCTCCCCTGTCTCAACAGTGTTTGTTGCATATATTAGACTTGCTTCAAGGTGATTTGAATGTACATGCTTAGTGTTTGAAAACCTCTTTGTTTTTCATTCATGAAAGATCATTTATTCATATTTGATTTTATCCCCCTTCTATTTGTCCTTATTTGGACTTCACATGCCTGGGAGATACAAATGTATAGAAAATAATCCATATTGCTTTGTATTGGATTCATGTATATTACAAAGGAAAATCCCCAGAGCATTAGGATTTTGTGTGTATAAATTCCTCTTAGAAGTGTACCCTTACTGAGAGCAGCATAGTAAGAAGTTGAGACAGAAAATGAATTTTAACATTAGACAGTTTGGGTCCTAATGATGCTGATAAAAGAAAAAAAAGGCTAATGAAGAAGGCACGGATAAGTATTCCATGTTTCTTTTTGGTATGTTATAGGCATGGCAAACCTATTGGTACAATCTGTTGGTCATAACAAACCACCACAGAAAATATTAAAAAACAGAGGTGGAATTTATTGGCCTCAAAATAATTAATTCAGCAATTCTTTCCATTAGTCCTCCATTTTTTAAATTTTTGCAACATGGAGTAGTGGAAGGCAAAATGGCTGTTGATTTGTAACACCACATTTAATTTTTTTCTTCAAAAATTGAAGCTTGTTTTTGATAACAGGAAACAGTTCTGCAAATTTACACTGACTCTTGTTGCTATGTCCTTAAACTTAACTAGGCCTTCTCAATCCTTTGTGCAGACAGCATGACCATGACTTTTACTACTGTTTATTAAAATACTTCCATTATCCTGATTCAGTGATCATTGAGCTCTGCTTAGTGATGATCCGCTTATACAGAACATTCTGTGTTTTCTCTCTCAAAAATAAAGACAAAATACAGTTGGATATCTCTAATTTTAGACTTAGAATTTCAAATGTTTCAACTACATTTGGAGTTTTTTTCTTTTCTCTCCGTCTTCTTGTAGGGGAGGGCGGCATTACAAAGAAAAGTGTTGAACTTGTGTGTTGTCTTGTATATAATACAATATAAACCTAATTGTATGGTGTTCCCTTCAGTGCAATCCTGTCACTAGGAGTAATCTGCCCATCCATGAGCAGATACGAGCTGAGGAAGTCAGTGTCTGGAAGCAGCTGAGATGAGAAGAGGATGGTAGTTTTACTATCTGTAACAATTCTGGTCACTGGAGATGGATGTGCCAACTCTGATGCACTGCAAACCTAGCCTGTTGAAGTCCTTCAGAGGACATAATGCTGGTGAAACTGAAGATCTTCCAAATCAAAATGGAGTCTCTTGGTATTCTGGGTCACTGTGGTTTTATTTTGATTCCAAGATTACAGTTCCAAAGGACCATGTGACAATGGATTTTTATTATAATAGTATAGTATATATGATAATGCTCTAGCATCCAAAAGAATCCAAAATAATTCGAAAATAACAAGATAATAATTACCCTCTTTACACATGGTACTTATGTACTTATTACAGGATAAACTGATCTCATTTAAATTACCTATTTGATTATGTTATGTATGCTTTGTGAGATAGTGTTACCCAGTCCATTTATGTGTCTGTTTTGATTGACATCACTTTCACACTAACTACTTTCTTTTTGTATTCATCTAAAATAGGCTAAATTTATCATGCACTGAATGGAAACTTAAGAATAAGTGTTTAGATAATTGGGCATCAGGGATTCTTAGAAGTCTTTATTATGTGAGAGTGCCTAAATAACATCTGTTCCTACATTCCTGTTATTCAGACTTTCTTTGTAGTTATTGGGTCTTCAGGGACCTCAGAAGCAAGAAACAAAGATATGCTGAATGAAATCCACTTTATGTAAAGCCTTTTACACCCATCTCGTTAGTGAATGTGGCCTGGTTTAGGGTAAGACTGAATATTAGTAAAGAAAGATGTGACTGTTTTTTGATACTCAACAACAGCCAGGTGTAAGAAATACAGAAAGAAATTGTTCAGGAAAGTAACAATGCCTAGACACTTCTTGACACCAGAAGGCAGCCAGCTTTTTCAAGTCTTGTTTCAACATCAGTAATTTTCCCCCAAATACCAACAATTTCCAGCATATTCTCTAGAGAAGGTGTTATCACATATTCAAAGGAAATGTAATTAAAGTTAAAAACCATAAAAATTAATGGTTTGAGAACAAAGGAAGAAACAGGTACGGCATGAAGGGCAATGGTCCTCAGAGATTAGAAGCATCTAGTCAATTGTAAGACATCAGTTTACCTGAATTGTACCTGTTGTCTGTCCCAAACCTAGTTTATTTATATCCCTGTTCCTTCCATAGACTGGCTTCAATGGTGAATTGCAGTAGGATAAGTAAGTGATTTGGCTTTCCAGTTGACTGAAGATAAATTTTCATCATCTCTCAACACCACACATGCAATCTTCCCTTTTAATTCAGTTTTAAAGCTCCACTTTCAAACAGAATTTGCTAATGGTTTTGATTTGGCATTGGTTTAGCACTCCTAGCTGATAGAGCTCACCTTAATCTTCTCAAACCTCAAGAGGCAGCAATTGCTCTATGTGCTGCACAATGGGTATTTTTAAGTGTGCTGTCCTCAGAAAGACCATCGGCTTTTGTCTCTGTCCTTCATTCTGTTAAAGAGATTTGATCACACCAACTTGGCTTTTACTGCTTAGGATGATATCTAGAATTCAAATGTAGATCTCTTTCTGTGACAATGTTAGCTGAGGTAAAACTGATGAGAAAGCGGGCATAGAAGTTGTTTTTCTCTGAGGAAAATCAGCTGTCTGGCATTGTGCTACTACTAGCATTTCTCACTGCATAACTTCAAAATGAAGAGGAGGGGTGTCTTAGACATAATTTAGGAACATGTACTGTGGTGATGAATGCACAGGAAATAGACAGTCAGGCAATCAGTGGTTAAATAAATGAGTTTTCCATATGCCTCCATTTAACTTTAGTGATTTTCAGCATGCTCCACTTCTATTAACTAATGATTATATGGAAGCTTTTATCTTTCACTAGTATTATCTCAGATGATTATAAAATGAAGCTGTACTTAAAAACAGAAAAAAGAAAGAATCATTTAATTATTATTCATTCTTATGCAGCAGCGAGTAAATATATAAGAAATTAAAGTTCACAGGCTTAGGAATTCTGGTTTTTTTCCTGATTTTTTTTTTTTTTATAGCACACCTATTATTTTAGTTAATGAAAGATTAAAACATAATTATCATTCCAAAGTTGAAGTATTGTATCAGGCCTCTTCATGTCTAAACTATAGTTTTGGGTAGTCAGAGTACCAAAGCAGGGTTCTTTGCATTTTCAGATACATATTTTAATCTATATTCTGGTTTCTTGAGTGACTCTGGGAAGTTTCACTGCATTCCTACACCTCAGTTTTCCTATCTGTAAAATGGAAATGACAACACTGATCTCTTTAATTGTTTTAGACCCAGTATCCTCTAATTCATTAAGGTGAGCAGAGGCTGGCAAAACTTGCTCACAGGTGTGAAAGTAAGGAGCTGTGATTTAAGAGTCTCCTTGAAGAATTCTTTATGCTACAGGGGCTAATACGGGTCTGCGAGAGCAGCTGTACACAGGATTATGTAGATGCCTAAAATAGATGTCTACATGGAAGTAAAGCACCAGCATGAAAGCTAGGTAGTAATAATGAAAGCTAAGAAAGAAATAATGAGCTGACTCTAGAGCCACTCCCAACTCTGTAAGCCTGTGTGCCTTCCTTCACCCAGCTGCTGTGTGCCATCAGCTCCCTGGGGAATAGAGAGGCTACGTGGGTGCGCACAGCAGGAGGGGAGCGGGGCACAGGGGAGACCAGCCCCCAGCTCTGTGGTTCCCTACTTCCCTGAACCGGGGAGAAGAGGCACTGCGCGGCATCTGGGATACACAGCCTTTTGATATCGTCTTGTCCTTAGCAGTGGCTTCTCACACTCTGTTCCTAGGCTATTTTTCAGCAGAGCATTGGATACAAAGATATTTAGGATCTAGTGGTCCTTGTCCCTCTTACAGGGTTGCATTATAACCTCTCTTAAATAGCTTTCTGCATATTCTCATTATTTTCTTAAGCAACGACAGTCTGATGTCAGTTTTCAAGTGAAGGTTATATATACCAATAAATAAATCTGCTGCTTAGTCAATAGTTTATCATCCTTTTTAGCCAGTATGCATTGAAACCAAATTAATGTTATACATATTTGCTTTTGTCAAGCTGGGAACAATATAACATGGGTTTTCTTGGTATTTTCTCTCTAACTAGTGTTCCTATTTTGTTTCTTATTTGCTCACTCCAGAAGGTGTTCCAGTCCCTTATGGAATGGCTACAAGTTTCTGTGAAATTGTTCCTCTCTGTTTTCCACTACTCTTCTATTTATTTTCAAGAAGTTGCTAATAAAGTCTATTCAGAAGAACTGTTCAGAATAATAAGGTCAGCACATCCCTGACTGCACATAGGGAAAAATGGGAAGAAAGGAAGCATATCTTAAGTACTGTTTCTCCTGCCACTCTGTCACACTCTTCAGTAGCTGCAATATAACACTAATCTCATGAGATGTGAAAAGACCACTTGTGCTTTGTGGACAATTAAAAAACGCAAGGAATTTCCTGTAATGAAATAATTATACCTTTAGGATGAGGTTAATTTCTGGAATCCAAAATTCAGAGAAGCTTTTAGATGGAACTTTGGGATAGTTTAATATCAGATGATGGTATCTTAATAGTTTAAACCTTATATTCATTTTTTGCAATAAGAATTTGTCTTATTAAGAAGTTGCAAAGAAAAACTGTGAAATAAACAATGTGATGTGCTACATTATGCAAACAATTATTTACAGCTTCTGAAAACAGACTGTTTCTAAATTCATACCTCCTACTGAGTTATTTTCTGACTATAAATTCAGCACAACTTTAAATTTTCCAGAGATATTTTTCTTTCTGTTCTTCAGGAATAGTATTTAAGAGGTTATTTCCGATTATTTGCCAGTTAGAATATCTTGTAATTATAGAAATCTATTAGACTGTATCAGACTGCTTCCCCATAATCCATTGATTTACTCAAAAATCCAGTTACTTTGTATTTGGTTTCTGCTTGTAATTTGTACACCATCACTGTGTACAAATTTGCAGCATTCCTTCCATCTGCTTTTCTCCAGCCCTTCATAAGTGTCTCCAGCTGTGATACTGTTAAAGAGGAAAATAATCTATGCTGTCTTTATAAAAAAAAAAAGTAATTTGAATCCTTCCGTGCTAGATAAAGATAGAGAATGTTCCAACCCTTGATAGAGGTGCTGGTACAGGTAAATCCAAACCAAGATCCACGTGAACATTATTTGATTTATTGTTTTCTATCTATCTGATCTCCTTCCTTCCTTTTGACATAAACACATTTGTTTGAGAGCTATAATTGTAAATATTTCTGAAATTCTGGTTGCTTTGTTTTTTCAATGTATTGCACACTTTAAAGTATTTAATAAAATTCATAGAATACCAATTGTGTTATTTCCCAGTGAAATAGCATTCAATTAACCCTAAGTTTACTGAGGTAGTGGTTTTACTGTGATGTCCCCACAATTTTAGCTCATACCCTAGAAATTTAAGAATGATAAGCAATAATGTCAGGTATTTATGTCAGCCATTTGTGTCCTTCAGCTAAAATGGTGTGCTCATATATTTTAGCTTAGGAGATCTGTGATATCTCTTAGTAATTGTGGAATATTGCAACTGTGATGTTGGTTCTAATGCTGCAGCTAAATTACAAGCTAAAGTGACTATAGCTTCATTTCTGAATCTATTTTAGGTTGTGTGTGATGTATTTAAATAATAATAAATGTAGTCCAGTGATACACTTCTTTTTTGGACATGAATTCTTTCAGATCTGACAGGTCAGATTATGCATTCGGTAGAATTTCTGGTCAGTAGTCTATTTTTAAAACAGACTGCCATAAACTAAAGATAATGATGGGTACATTCTAAATACAAAATTATTTAACTTGATGATTTACAACAATTTTCTTAATTAGTTCAGCCTTGAGTTCAATAATGAATCCTTGACGCAATTAGCATCTCTCCAGTCTTCATGATCTCAGTTGTAGAAACTGAACAGTTCTTCAAATTTCCTGTATAGCTAAACTGTACTAAAATTAATTGACTGCACTTGGTCAGGTCTCTCATAATGTTGAAAGTGCATAGAAATCCTTCCTCATCTCTCAGAAGTATGCAAGGTTTTTGTCTAATAAACGTCCTCATGCCTTTGGAGCACCCTAAGTGAAAGGAAAGCTGCTGGAGCCTTGCTTTGCAGGGTGGGCAGAAAGGAGGCAGAGTGGAGCAACACACCAAGCCACAAATGTGTTCTTGAGAATTTCCTCCATGTAAAGGTGGCACTGAAGGCATGGAAGCTACCCGAATTTGTGCGCTGTTGCAGTGGTTGTACAATGACTCTTTCCCTCCTTACAACAACTGAAATGAAACAACCACCTCCCATTTCTTTTCTGCTAGTTTTTCCATCTTGCAGTTACACTACTGAGGCTCAGAGAGGCAAAGATTTAGGCTTTAAAGCGTAGAAAAATTCAACTATTTCATCTTAACACTAGTCAGAGTAAAGGAGCATGCCCATTTCTCCTTAAAAAAAGTCACAAGAAGGTATGTTATTTATCAGCAAAGTATGGTATTTTGAGTACATGATAATTAAGTGCACAGCAAAGGTCTATAGATTTGACTCAAGAGATTACGTTTCAACATCGAAATCAAGGTGTGTTTCTACTTCTCTCTGTTATTCTTCAGAAACAGACTTTTAACTATTTTCCTGTTTTTTATTAAATTGAAGTTAAAGGATGCAGAAAACTTCAGTCCGCCCTCATTCTTAAAGTTAACACAAATCCCTTGTATTTGATGTGGCAGAACTTTGACTGTAGGCACAATTAGTCTTTCTGAGCCCTTATTGTCTAAAGAGCTTGATCCGAATCCAAGAAGCCAATAAGAAACTGTAAATTTTCTTATGATCTTTTACGCCCAAGCAAATGCTTTGTTCACTTACTTTCATTTTACAGCATGTAGGAGTGTTTTATTTAGTATGTTTTTTGCTTGCTGTTTTTCCAAAGGGTTTTGAAAAGTAGGGCAGTTTTTGGTTTTGACAGCATTGTCTCCTCAATAGAATAGGGTTGATATTCAGGAAAGACTTTCCACACAGGCTCTATTTCTGACTTTATTCCTTTGTGACTCCAAAACAAGATTGGTTGAGTAGCACTTACTTTGAGATTTCAGGCCTTGGGTGGATGGGAATAGTTTAAAATACTGAAATATTCAAATAAATACAGCAGAAGTATGGATATATTTCACTGGCCAAGGTATGCATGCTATCTGAGATCTGCAAGCCTTACATTCTGAAAACTGTCATTAAACACTGGAATATTCTCTGACAGCTTACATAGCTTTCATATTACATATTTATAGTGTGCAGTTAAACCTCTTCTTTGCTCTCAGAACCAGTGGGAGGAATGAAAAATACACATAAACTGAATGATTCCCTGCCAAAGTGGAGGGTCAAGCAGAACTAGGCTTTTATAAGCAAAAAGGTGGGATGCCGCCAACATTATCAATTAAGTTTCTCCTCCTTTCTTTTCTTACTTCTTCATAGAGAGATTTATAAGAGACCAGCATGATATCAACTGAACCTCACTGCTATATGCAGCTGTGATCAAGCTGCTAATTTGATAAAGTAACCAAGTATTTTGCAAGCCACTTAAATCCAATATCCAAACTTTGCAAAAACATATTATATGGTAAATTTGTTTCTGTAAGGTAGAATAAACTGAAGAAAAATTAAGTGAACTGTAACTCATGCAAGGAGTGACAGTTCTTAACGCTCAGAGTAAAAACAGTGAGAGACTAACAACAAACCCAATTTTACCTGGAGATAATCCTTCAGAATTAATAGACAATATTTTCTTTCTATTCATGGCCTCTTTAGTGAAGCTTCTAATAATGAAGCATAAGTACATGTGCCTGCTTTATATTATGATCTGAAGAGAGATTACCAACTCATTTAGCATATTTCAGGCACAGGACAACTAGAAATAGTTATAATACTGTTTATCTTTATTAATATAAATTAGTTAACTAGTTAATATGTTATTAATATTGCTGGATTTTTTTGAAAGTTAACACTTGTTCAAACCTGGTAAGCTTGGAACTCAAAGGATTTTTTTATTATCTCTGACGACCTTATTGGGTTGTAAAAATAATTTTCCTTACACAAAAATTTTCAAATATTCAGTTGGATTTTGAGGCAAGATAAAATAGATGCGCATATTAAGAAAAATGAAAACCAGGACTAACACACATAAGAATTGTACTGAATAGTGCTGCATGACTCTTATCCTTTCTGTCTGTGATTTTTTGGCTTCTCTTTGTCCTCCCTTAATCAGATCCTGAAGTGAAATTTGTGTCCAAGATTTTCTGGAAGAGAAGTTAATGGTTAAGCCCTGAATGTCATTGGCACAAATCAAAAATGTCCTGATTCTCATAAGTCCATAATATGCAGAAGCTCTTGTTGATATAAATGGGACTTGATGGGTTCTCAGCAACCTTAAAAATCCTTCCATTTATTTAGGAGCTTCTGTGGTTGCATTAAGACATTATAATTAAAACTATGTTTCCTTGCGTATCCTATTTCTGAAACTGTGGTGTTTGCCATTCCTGCTTCTGAAACTGTAGTGTTTACCTTGATCTCCTCTAAGCTGTACTTGTAACCCTCTTTCCTTTTCTAGTTTCCACTCATTTAACTTCTCCAGTTTCCTGTTTACCTAAAATGCTATATCAAAATTCACCGTCTTCAGCTACTGTTACCACAGCAAATGTCTTGTCCTGCTGTGCACTTGCATCCAAGCTGTTACTCTGCCATGAGGGTCAACAGAATTTAACCACTAAGTAATTCTTACCTACTTTTTTCCCCAGGATTTCTTTACACACACATTAGAGAATTATCCTTTAGATGCTGGTTTTTTACCTTCTTAGATTCATATGCCTATTGTCTTCTTCCCAATTCCCCAGACTTCTCACGTTCCCTTTTCCCTTCAAATGCTTTTTAATGTTTTTGTCAAAGTTTTCTTATGCTGATGCTCACAGTGATTATGTCTGCATACCTTAAGTATTGGAGCTAATGTATGATGTTATAAAGTCCTCAGGGGAAAGGGTTTTGTTTTTCAGAGGATTTTGAAATGCTGTGGACATTTAAAATGTTGGCCAAAAAAACATAATGGAGGCACAACTTTATTAAACTTTTTGTAAAAACACAAGACAAAATTCTTCTCTGTGATATGCATGGAAAACCCCCACCCCTATATTCTGTTTTCTGCATCCATAGAAGACCCATGAATGCCTCATTAACAGTAATAAAATCTTATATTCATAAAAGGAAGGTAGATTATAAAAAAATTATATGCACTTTGGATTGTGAGAAAATTTAATCTTATATTTAAAAAATGCTATAGAATTTGAAAGTCAATATTTCTTGTTGTGTATGGGACCAGGTAGCGAACTGCATGGTTTGAGATGCAACTTCTCAGTAGTTCATCTAATATGTGAACTAGTGCAAATAATTTTTTGACCACTCTCATTCTGTCTGTGTTATTTATTTGTTTCATAGCAAATTTTGGGCAAGAATCAGCAGTTGTTAATTATATATGTATGTTTTAGTACAATATGGCCCTGATATGACTTAGAGTTTTATGATTGTTATTGATAGTAATGGTAAATGATAGTACTTTCAGCAAATACTTGCAGGAATTTGAAACACGCTGATTGAATTCAACTTGGTTATTTTAACTTTTATCCCATATCGTCTAATAACTCATGCTCATTTAAGAGTGGTATTCTACTCTGCCAGTATGGCTGTGCGAGTACGTCTTGGCCGCCTCTGCTTAGTCACACTTCTGCTTCCATACAGCAAATAGATTGACAAAAATAGATGTGTAGAACATGTTTTTTTCTGCTTTGTTTTTTTTTCCTGTTAGTTGCATGGAGTCAGTGAAGTGCAAAATTGACATAATTATAGCTATATTTTGACTAAAGGACTGCATTTTTCTGTTAGGGATAGTTACAGCGCTCTGTTGAAGTTGAGCATGTCGGCACAGGCTAGAAAAGAATAGATTTTCTGCTAGCTGCTTCAAACACAGGAGGTATGGCCCAATGGGACTCTCTGCTCTGAAAGAGGAGCTATGTGCAGTAGTACTCCTTAGAAGACAATGACCTGAATTCTGAAGTTCAGAAGGGAAAAGAAAATAAGGCAGAGAACATGTAGGTGAACCATTTTTTTTGTCTAGGTAACATGTTTATTTCTAACAGTTATCCATGTTTTCGGTATATTTAGTTACTTTCCTAACAGCTTGAGGTTTATGTCACTTCCTGCCTCATATTCCAGAACAGCTAAAAAAAATAGATAAATAAACCAGAAGGTGCTTTGACTGTAGACTGTTGAAAGGTATGCAACCAGGTAAGTGGTTGAGGCCTGAACTCATCATAGAAACAAACAAAATTGGAGGTCATCACTGTTAAAGTACCACACAATATGCTTACACTGTGTTAGAGGGACAAAAGTCTTGGACCCACAATTCGGCAAGAACCCAGGCAGTTGAGATTCCAGTATAGTTAATAAATATCAGACCAGAGGACTCTGTCAGAGCCCCAACATTTTGCTGTCATCACACTTGGCATGGAAACTGCTGGAGCACAACAGACACAACACCCCACTGTGGTATTTCAACAAACCTTCAAGTTAGCACTGTTTTGCTCTTCAGGTAGGCAATGCTTACATGTTTAAAATGTTAAACTGCATTAGTTTATGTTGCATAAAAATGTTTTGTCTGTGTGCTCTTTCTGCTACTAGAGGCTGGTTTCCAAAACCTCTGAAAAAATTCATATTGACTCAAATTCAAATGAAATTGAAAATAACAGAAACGTTCTTTTCAATGGAAAACATGTTAAGGAAATGACATAGAGCTGAAAAATCTGTGATGTGAAAATGCTTTCAAGAGTATTAGTCACTATGAAGCCACGATAAGCATCCACTGCCTTGCCATACCATTTCACAAAACCGTTACAATATTACTTATAAAGGCCTTTAAAGTTAATTTTGAAAGAGGCTTGGATGTACAGAGAGCAGTAACAAAACCAAAAATAATACAGCACCAAAAGTAAACGAAATTATGTGCAACTCAAGGGACTGAGTGGTTTTCCACAACATGGTCTCAAAGGATGACTACAGAATTGCTTCCTTTGGCCTTTTTAACTCTCCCTGTGATGCTGGCACACAGGATGTGAAACTGGCGTTCTTTGGCATATTGTTTGGTTAGATTTTCAAAATGGTTATTGCAGGGCTAGCCTGAACTGTAAGTATGGAAGAAATAATACTGTTTAAGTTAACTTTGATATCTTTCTGTATTAAACTTTGTTAATAAAGTGTTCTTTACTGTAGTGGCTGTGAACAGTTAAATCACTGAAATTGATGTCTCTTGAATCTACTCCCTGTAAGATAGTAGGATTTCTTTTAATTACCTACAGGATAGATCCCAGGTGCTTATTCTGCATTTGCTCTGTATGCAGATCCGGCTTTCACATCACTGGGATTCCAGAGAGCAGGAGTGCAGAGGAGATGCTCACAGCAGATAAGAAAGTGCAATGTAGCCTGAGAATTTTTCCTTCAAAAAGAGTAGTCTGTTTCTAGGGGAAAAAAAAAATAATTCTATTAAACTTTCCTGCATTGATTGAGAGAGAGAATGTAAGAGGAGAGAAGAAATTGTGCTTTCTATTTTCTTACTTATTTAAACAAGATAATGAGTTAATGTCACCTGGATCCTGATTTGAGACTGTGTTGTGTGCATGTCTCCTTGAACAGGTTTTTATTCAGTACTTGCAGTTCATGGCAGTAGCTGTACTGCCGCAATACAGATCTTTTTAGCTGTGTGTGTGTGCACTAGTGGATGTACTGGTGGCACGCATTAGCTAGATCTGTAGAGTTAACTTTGACATTGAAGAAATTATTATATCCCTTCCTATACAGCAAGTATAGGACTTGGAAGGTGTGGAATCTTATGGAAATTTTAGACTTTGAAACAAATATTTTTATTTCATGTTCTGTAAAATATTGTAGTGAATAACTGTCTTTGAAGAAAATTCACTGAATTGTAATCAAAATAATATGCATCAGACACTTGAGATTTAATAGACAAGCTTATCTAGTTTAAGAACAAAAATGAACAGTGTAGCTAACATAAATAACCTGATTTTAAAATTAAATATTCAAAATAAGCTACCCCAGAGCTGTTACATATCTAATAAATTATCAGTATATTTTTCAGGAATAAATCTGTAATTCAAATAATTCAATAACTGAAGAATAATGTGTTCTGTTTGCAGATAATTTATGAACAGAAAAAAAGAGATGAAATAAACCAAATATTATTTTTGAATTACCTGCTGACCTTTATTAAACATTTATTATAATATGAATTAAAGAATTGAATTGGGTTTCTTGAACTGTCTTGAGAAAGTTGTCTTTGTTATGACTTATTAGTATTAAATGGTAGGCTTGATACCTTTAAATTATTCTGTAAATACCAGCCCATAAAAGGCACCATATTTTAAAATTACTTGGTAGGTATTTGCCAGGAAAGCATGAAATAAAATGGAAAAAGTAAAAAGCCTGTAATTGACAGAATGTGAGTGAATTAACACTTTTTATGGAATAGGATGCAACATTTGGATTAAGGTTTGAAGTATGTAGTACTAATTTGAACTAGCTTTTATTATTCCATCAGGTTTCTGCAATTCTCATTGAAAACTGAACTGAGATTCTGTAATAACTCTTCTTCTACTACAATTTCATTGTTTTTTTGCATACCTGAAAATGCAAAGCTAAATTAATGGGCCAGCAAAATTGCACAAAATTGAGTGTATTATTTTGCAGTAGTTTTCTCCACCAATATTTTCCCCCCAGGTTTCCATCTGCATGAATATAAACTTCTCAAATTGGATTCAAATTTCCTGCACAAAATCTTAAAGAAGAAAATAATCAGTTCGAATTTATTTTTTCAGTGCATCCAATCTCTCCAAATCCAGGGTCTAGGTTAACATATGTTTAGACAAGTTCTGTTAAAAGATTTATGTATTAAGGTAATTGTCTTAACTTCATGTTGATGAATTTCCTATATGTCCAGATTTTTGAATTGTCTGTGTTCTTGTGTTTTCCTGTGGTCATATGTTATATCTTATACACCCTTATAATATTTCTATATTCACAATCTATACACATCTTATAATGTTTATTTTTGTTGTTGTAACTCATCTCAACAGATGGTCTTAGCATTCACTTGCTTGGATTCATCTGCAACTTTTAGTCCTCTCTAGTTTACGAGCAGATCCAGAAATCCTGGAAGAAGCACTCTGTTTTACAAGCTGCACTTTATATTCTTTCAAAAAGAAGCACTTCTTCTCAATGTCCTCTCATATTTCTTGTGAGAGTCTCAGCTGGTTAAAAATTCCGTGAATATGATGCATTTGGTTTATACCGAGCCAATTGTGAAACCACATTTAGGAGCCAAGATACAGTATACCCTAACTAGTAATTTGCAACGAACTTGACCAGTACAGTGAGAAAATTGTTGCAAGTATTAGCACAGCTTTAGAAGGAATGAAAATACATGATTGATCATTTTATAAGTGACTTAGGAGACTGGAAGTGAAAGGTGCTTTTAAAGAAAAAAGTTATCTGGAGAAGGAATACAAACATTCACATTAAAAAATCCTGAGGCAGAATTACGTCTTGGCATTTCTTAACAGTAACATGTTGCTGCTTTAAGACTCATTAGAACAAAATCTTCTTGATGTTAAATTTCTGTTACAGAAGTGCCAGAAGTACTTTATTCTTAGACACCCTATGACTATTTAATCACAATTTTTATGAGAAAAGACTATTGTATATCATGATTCTAGCAATTAGGAAGTTTAAATGTATCGTTATATTAAACAGACGCTTTGCACACTTTCCAACCTGTAGTCATCTTGAGAGAAATGTCATAATTAATTGCTCTGTTGACTGTTTTGAGGGGGAAAAAAGGAGAATCTGAGTGTTGATGAAACCGTAAATAGTCAAACTTTTCTCAGGAAGAAGAGAAGACTAAGGCATTTCTTGTGTAAACTGCTAAATATATCTCAATAGGCTAGTCTAACGAAGACCTTGAATAGCTAAGCATCTTGACAAAATGATAAATAGTCCCTTTTATCAAGGGGAAAATGTTGTAAATAAGTTTTTCTAATGCTTTTATTTTATGAGATTAGATTAATTTTTCATTGCTTTATTTTACCACATTACCTTTAACTAGGACACTGAGCATTCCTTGCAGTTTATACGGTGTGCATTTCTTTTGGAAGCAAATGCCTTCCCATAGCAAAATGTCACCTCTTTGTACATTTCTTTCCCACCTTATGCCACTGATATCCAGAGTAACTCAGCTAAAGCCAACGGGCTTGCTCAAGATTTACACTAGTGTAAATGGGAATGAATTTGGGCTCTCGGTGTGCTCAGTGTTCCCCCTTCCCTCTTAAATAGAAGCCGTGCATTTGTCAAACAGGTATTAGTTCATTAAGTGTTTCAATTAAAAAAAAAAAAAAAGGAAAGAATGTCCCTCTAATTTACTACTTTCACATGATACATTTGCCACTGCAGGCCACCAAGACAGTGAGCTGAAGAATTTCACTGTGCCTGTGTGAACTAAGTAATTATCATCTTCAGGCTTGACTTGCTGCCTCATAATTTTGGTTGTGCCTGGTGTCATATTCTCATAAGGCTATCTACATATAAACAGAGGGATGTGTGATGGAGGACCATGAGATTTGAATATGAATTATCTCTTTGTTGTGTATTGTATCTTATGCATAAATTCATGGCTTTACCGTTTGCAAGTTATCAGAAGATAAAAACATTTCATGGCTGAAAATTGTTCTCGTTATTCCATTCCTTAAATTGTTTTCCTCCATTGTGGTTTTTAATTCACTATGTTTTGTTTTTAATTTATTTCTAAATAGGCTTTTTATTGAATACATTATGTCAGGATTTAATAGAGGATGCCCTTTGCCTGGTGTTAAGCTCCTGGGCATATGGGTAATGTTGTCCGACCTACTATAAGCTAGGAGTGCTTTTTCCAACGCACACATGGGCTTTTAACTATGGACTCTATGGATACTTTTGGGAGCTTTTTGAAACCACACTTCTGCGAGACTCCTTGTTTGGATTCCCAGGATTCTGAGTTACCTGAAAATCAAAGCTGTTAGAACTAGGGTCAGTTTCTGGGATTCATTGCCCCAAACAAGACAGCGATCACGTGCTCACCACACAGGTTTTGTCTATTTACTGCAATATGGCTAAGTAGCTGAACGCATAGAACTGCCATGTACAATAAATATTAGGTCTGACCTCTTGGCTAAGATCAAATGTGAAAACATTTTAATATCTGATACATTACCTCCCAGGGGACTCTGTCCTACCCTTGCAAGGAAGTGGACTCGGTAATCTGACAGGTCGTTTCCTTTGCCAGCTACTACTAGGGCAGAGGTATACTAGGAGCAGCTATAGAGTGAAAGCTGTGGCAGCTGGGAATGGACACCAAGTGCTCTCTACTTTACTAGGAAATCTTCTTCTCCTGGCTTAATAAAGGACACATGCTCTTTTAGGTAATGAAAAGCGCTTTTTGAGTCCCTCAAGCAGAGCAGCACTTTGACAGAATTAGCGGCAGGTTCACTGCTGAAGAATTCATGTCTTCAGTTCTGGGATGTAGATTAAGATCTTTGTAAAAACATGTAGAAATGACAGGTAGAGGCTGAAGATTGGATTTTTTTGGGGGTGAATATCCCCGCCTGTGCCCTTCTTGCAACAACACTGCTACTCCATCAAGCTCCATCAAGACTTAGTGGAGACAACGGGTGAGAGAAACAAAAGGAAGCTCTCACTGCCTGCTTTCATCTGAGGATGGTAGCTCTTGAGATAAACAACAGATGTAAACATAATTTTTTCCATTAAAAACCCCAAAAGTCTAGAAAGATGGAAACTAGTAATTTTTAGCTCTCTGGATGGTTAAGAAAAGAAAGATGGGACAAGAACACCATGCATACTGACATCCCTTTATGTGTGTCTATTTTGCTCGCATTCTGAAGCTTTTCTGCAGCTGGTCAGAGTGAGTCATACGTAACCCACCATGGTTCTTGTGCACCTTACAGGGAGTGATGCAGAAGCAGACTGAGCAAGAAGGCACAGAAAGCACCCAAAAAGGATAAGCTGAAGAGGAAAAGAGGAGTTCAGGCACATCCCTTTGTTTAGCAATGTGTTTCATTCAGGGCTGTGTGCTAGTTTTTCTCCATTAGGATTCAAAGGATGTAATTTCGCCATCTAATAACTTGGTTATGGTTCATGCCAGCATCCTCTCCTCATCACCACACTGCTGTGTGTTTGTTCTTTCCCAGGTGCAATTTTGTCACAGATTAATCAGTCCCTTCCAAGGTAGAGTTACGATGCAGTTCAAACCAGAAACTTTTTACCATAGGTCATTTGACTCCATCTGCCATATGTAGGCCTTCAACATTATCAGAGCATGCCTCATAAGAAAATACTCCCTCATAACCTTGCTCTGAGCCCACAACATGGATCTTGCACATTCATTCTGTACCACCACCATTCTGACCAGAGGAGACACAAACCTCATAATAGCTGAGGAGTCTTGAGCCAGAAAAAGATGTACAGAGATGAAATAATTATGTCTTAGGGTCAGAGGAATGCCACATGGGACAAATTGCTATGCAATGTCAATGTAGCTGGCTGTAAGCATTGCAAATATAAGCTGCTCTGTATTATGAGGTGGGTAAGGCCCCACCTCAAATACTGTGTTTGATTTTGGGCCCCTCGCTACAAGAAGAACATTGAGATTCTGGAGCATGTCCAGACCAGGGCAACAAAGCTGGTGAAGGGTCTAGACCACAAGTCTTACGAGGAGTGGCTGAGGGAACTGGGGTTGTTTAGCCCGGAGAAAAGGAGGCTCAGGGGAGACCTTATCGGTCTCTACAACTACCTGAGAGGAGGTTGTAGAGGGCTGAGGGTTGATCTCTTCTCCCAAGTAACAAGTGATAGAACAAGAGGAAATGGCCTCAAGTTACACCAGAGCAGGTTTAGATTGGATATTAGGAAAAATTTCTTCACCGAAAGGGTTGTCAAGCATTGGAACAGGCTGCCCAGGGAAGGGGTGGAATTGCCATCCCTGGAGAGATTTAAAAGACAGGTAGATGTGTTGCTTAGGGACATGGTTTAGTGGTGGTTTTGGCAGTGTTAGGTTGATGGTTGGACTCGATGATCTTCAAGGTCCCTTCCAACCTAGGTAATCCTATGATTCTATGGTTCTACTTGGCACTCCATGGGGCAAGTACTTGTAGCAGTGAAGGTGAGGCTAGATTTTTTTCCCTCCTGAGAATAAGTGCTGACTGGACTATTTTAAATCATGTCTGCTGGGGGAAGAAAATAAGGTTCTTCCAACTAAGGATTGTTAGCTGTAGGGTCGCCCAGTTACAGTGGGTACTACCACCAATCATATCACAGGTGGGTGCCAAGGATATCATGTGGGAAATGAGGGGTAGAAAAAGGCTATAATATGAGATTTCCACTTTCTCAATGGGTGATCTTTCCTGTAACACCTTAGACAGTTCCCACATACTCAAATGAATGAAGGTTTTTGGCTACCGCCTTGTGTAGCACCCATTGCTGCTCATGTGCATTCAGCTCTGCTTAAAATACACCTAAATTTAGGCCTTTGGTTCATGGTGAAGCTTAGCTAGGTGTTTGCCAGGTTTGCAGATGTTCTTTTGCTGATACTTGGGAGCATAAGCTCAGCTATTTCATGGTACCAGCGAATTTAGGACCAAAGCCTAAGTGGTCAGTGAATTTAAGATGTTTCTTCCTGCAGCAACTATTGTGTCAGTTTGGAAATTGTGTGTGGAGATGAAGGAGTGGAGCAGAAAGTTGTATTTTTGGCACCTGAATAGCAACAAATCCCAAATGTTAATGCAAATATATTCTGTGGATCATGCCTTAAATCTCCATACATCTTTGAGACCAGCATGAGGGGACATACAAATACAGCCACATAGTTTTCCCATTTCTTTTGGAAATTAAACCTATGGAAGAAAGAGTAGATTATCCATGGAAAAAAGAGTAGATTTTTTTTTTAGAAGAATTTGCAGGAAGTATGGGTATCAGGAGAATGAAGGAAGGCCTTTTCTTATCTCCTTACCAGACCCTAGCTTCAAGCAGAAGTCCACAGGGAGTGATGGGAACTTCCTTGCCATTGCACCTCCTGCTTCCTGTTGTGCCACAGGCTGCAAGCGGTCCTGGGAACCGAAGACCCCTTTTCCCAGCCCCTGAGGAGGTGCATTGCTGTACCCCACAGCAACGTGCCTGAGGCAGTGTCCCAGCTACCTGTTGGAGCTGTATCGTTCTTCCCTAGGACGCTCCTTACTGAGGGCTCCCCCTGGGGTGACGTGAACCTGCAGAGCCCAGGGTGGGTCAGTGACTAACAGACCTAGCCCAATGCTTAGCAATTAACACCTTTAACCCAATGCCAAACAAGCAAAAAAATGGATAATGTCTGCCCAGTTGATATTTTGTTTAGATGGGGCTGTGGTGTGAAATTATGCTTGTGGACAGCCAATCATTACATAATATCTTATGTCGTGGTTTTGTAAATTATTCCAAATGAAAACTTCAGCAGCCAATTAGCTTGCTGGATGTCTGCATGTTATTTACTGTTAAAATAACAACAATATAAGTTAATGCAGTCAGAAACCTCTTTATTCCAAAAAGGACAGCATACTTTTTATAAACTTCAGCCCTTGTTGATATGTTTTTCCTTGGCATCTGTGTAGTAGCTGGAGACCATGATCCTGTGACTTTTTCCACTGGCACACTTTCATAAACAGGACTTATACCAGCTAATGTTTTTCTTTAATAATTTGTGGTCAGGCACAGTGCCTGTCACATCTCTGATCCAGCTACGCATGGAAGCTATTAAACGTGATTGTCTCCATTTTCAGAATAAGTGTGGAACTCTACCTGAGGCTCCAACAGTTACAGTGCTGGGCTCAGGGTTGTTTTACTGTTAATCACTGAATGAGCAGTCTGATATGTATTTCCTTCTTGTGCAGAAAAAGCCTCAGACCTGGAGATACTGAGAGTGGCATGTACGTCAGGAATGGAGAATGGTAGCTCCTGGATTATCTTTTTCTAGTTCCCCTTTCAGACTTATCAACTTTCTATTTCATTTGACAATCCCACCTTCCAAGCAAAGCTGAGCTCCATTCCTTAACACAGTCTATTCACTATACAGCCTGCACTTTTTGCTTTTCTATCCTTCTAGCTAGTATAAGGCAGATGTTTGCACACAGCTGTAGTATAATAGATGCAGAAGGAAGAGGTCTACCATCTTACAGCAAGGCCTTCAGCTCAAAGAGGCTGGACCTCCCCATCTTCTCCATGGGATTTTCCAAGCTGTAGGAGAAACTATCAAGTTCATAGGAAACAAACCTCACAAACTAGTGGAAAAACTGGAGGACAGTAGCAGCTCCCATTATAAAGTATAACAGGTGAGAAACCTTGCATATAATTTGCTGGTTCTTTTTAAACTATTGGCTGAGACTGGTTTCACATTTAGGACACACTGACATTTTTTTAGAAGAAAACATGGGGTTTTCTTGATTGTAGGAGAAGACCAGGTCTGAGACCAGCTGAGAATCCTTGCAGGTGCACAAGTCCATGGGACCTGATGAGATTCATCCACAGGTCCTAAGAGAACTGTCAGATGAAGTTGCCAAGCCACTATCAATCATATTTGAGAAGTCATGGCAGTCCGGTGAAGTTCCTGCTGACTGGAAAAAGGGAAACATAACCCCCATTTTTAAAAAGGGTAACAAAGAAGACCTGGGGAACTACAGGTGAGTCAGTCTCACCTCTGTGCCCAGCACGATTATGGAGCAGATCCTCCTGGAAACTCTGCTAAGGCACATGGAAAATAAGGAGGTGATCGGTGGCAGGCAACATAGCTCAACTAAGGGCAAATCATGCCTGACAAATTTGGTGACCTTCTATGACAGCGTTACAGGGTTGGTGGATAAGGGGAGAGCAACACATCATCTACATGGACTTGTGCATGTCCCACATGACATCCTGGTCTCTAAATTGGAGAGACATAGATTTGACGGATGGACCACGCAGTGGATAAGGAACTGGCTGGATGATTGCACTCAACGGCTCGATGTCCAAGTGGCGAGCAGTGANGCTGAGAGAGTTGGGGTTGTTCAGCCTGGAGAAGAGAAGGCTCTGGGGAGACCTTAGAGCAGACCTTATAGTATCTGAAAGGGGCCTACAAGAAGGCTGGAGAGGGACTTTTGACAAGGGCATGTCGTGATAGGATGAGGGGTAATGGCTTCAAAAGGGAAGAGGGCAGATTTAGAATAGATATTAGAGAGAAATTTTTCACTCTGAGGGTGGTGAGGCATGGGAACAGGTTGCCCAGGGAAGTTATGGAGGATCCCCATCCCTGGAAGTGTTCAATGCCAGATTGGATGGGACTTTGACCAACTAGGTCTAGTGGGAGGTGTCCTTGCCCATGACAGGGGGCTTGGAACCAGATGATCTTTAAGGTCCCTTCCAACCTAAACCGTTCTATGATGCTATGATTCTATGATTTTTTCATGGAGCCAAAAAAAGAAAGAAACGTATAGGTATTTTTCCAAACCAATGTTGGAAAAAAAAAAAGACACTGGTAAAACATATTCCATGACATGATAATTTCTATATCATATTCAGTCCTTGAAGAGGTACTCTCTTTTTCTAAAACACTCTGTGAAAACTTTCCTGGCAAAATAATATCAATTAGATCACAAAAACACATTGATACTTGCAGATTAAAAACTAGTGGTGAAAACTTGGCCTCCCTCAAGGCCCACAGAGTTCACTACTGATTTAACTATAACTTCTGCACCCAATATAAGGTTTTTTTTTCTCCCCAAACCAGAGATTGACTTCTGAAATTAACTGGAAATGGCAGAAGTATTACTGAAAAGCTATTTTCTTTCTTATGTAATGGGTACTACTTCTGAAGCAATTTGTCTTTGGAAGAAGACATATTTTACTGAATTCTGTGTATTTAAAGGCATGCACACTCATGGCAGGTACTGATTGGACCGCTTGAGTCAGACAACGGTTCTGTCAAATTAATTTTTTACTTTTTTCTTGCACCTTCCAATCCTATTAGATTTAGTGTAGTCTTGACAAAAATGCACCGCCACCTGATTTCTTGTGACAGAAGTCAGAAATGTGTTAGCATGCAATGACATAGGCAAATGACAACGTTGTAGTGTTTTCTACATGGAAGGAAACCCAGGAAAATATGTGTATTTTGTTCAAATGTTATGTTCTCTATTTTGTCCTTTGTGCTTACACTAAAATTCAGTAAAAATTATTCACAAAAATATGTTAATGCTGCCTATTCATTTTGCACTGAGTTTATAAGAGCCATTTTCTTGAGGAAACCCCAACTGCTAAACAACTAGTTAATTGACTCTAAAAAGGCTTTCTTCACTTTAATCCATGCTGTATGTCCTGGATGAGACTGTTTTTTACTAGCTGTGAAAATAAACAGAGAAAACAAGGAAATAATAATAATTACAAAAAAGCCATAGGCTAGAGCCAACGATAATACAGTAATAATAATACAGTATGTGAACAAAGGATTCTTACATTACAGCTCGCTTTGTGGTCTTTTATTTTATTAAACACAATTTGAAGAGAGAATAACTCATCAGTAGCATAACATTTTCTGTTTACATTTTCCAATATTAGGAAAAGTGCAACACTCAGGCCTGTCCTGCTTGTATCCAATAGTAGTGATCATGCTTAATGCAAAGATGAGGCTTTGGAAGACAGTGGCCTAAGCTGGTATTTTAGCTTATAATCAAGTTACAGCAAACTAAAAGAATGACACAAAACTGGGAAAGACTCATATTGATATTTTTTGAGTTTTTTTTTTTTCCCAGAGAAATCTGGATCAGGCCCTGAGTGAAAATGTTATGAACCATTATTCATAACCTACAAATTGGCTGCCAAAATATGACCAAGCAATAAAATGCAGATGCTTGGTTATGTGCAGCAGTTCTTTGGAAAATGTATAATAATAATAATAAAAACCCAGAATGCACAATTCTGTTATTAAGTAATTTTTATGTTTCTTCTGTAATTATTACCAGCATGCAGGCTATGTCAGGATGTGGCTCCCATTCACAGCACCCACTGTTTGATAACATCACAACTATTTTCAACTCTCTGAGCTAATTGGAAACATCAAATCTGCTTTGCTAGAATTTAGTCATGCTTCATTTGAAAGTTAAAAGCAGCTCCTGGGAGGAGGGAGGTTCTTTATTCAAAACCCCTTTTATAAGCAGTGTGGTTAGAGCTGGAATATTTAAATGCTTGTTTCTAAGCCTTGCTTTAGGCCTTACCATCTTTTTATTTTAAGGGGGAGAAATGTCATGCAGCACTTTAGTAAGAAGTAGACTTTTTTTTTACCCAAACAGCATGATGACATCAGGCAGCATTAAAAAAATACATTATCATTATCATTATTATTATCATTATCATGTGAGATGTTTTCATCAGCAGAATATATGGAGACAAGGTTATTGAAATACTTCATGTTTTTTTCCAGAAATAGGATTCTTTGGCATGATATTGAGAATTTTAATAGTAGCTTGCCCAGAAAACCCATATTCCTCACAGTAAACCTGCATATTCATGGAACAGACATATGCTCTTTTGAAGGCTATTCTGGTCACAATAAGTATATGCTACCATAGAAGGGCTCTCAGTTTTGTGATAGAATGAAATATTGAAATATTCTTGGTCTTTCTCTGGTTTAGCCAAAATGGAAAAAAAAAAAATAAAAAAAAGAAAAAAAAAGGCAAGACCTTCTTGTCTCAGCATTTCAAACAGCTCAAAGGTGTATGCTTCAAGGTGAGATGCTGCAGAGCACTAGGTTTGACGTCTACAGGATTGGTAGTGAGTCAGTACCTACAAATACTTTACCACTGTAAACTTAGAGTCTCAGCTGAGCTGGGACACAGATGTCTGGAGTCCTGGGCACATCTGCATGGTGCCACTCTAGCTGGTAAAAAGATATCTCGTAATCCCTAAAGATTCTTAAACATTTATTAATCTCCAAATAGAATTTGGAAATGTGTGCAGATTTTTCTGATTCCTTAAGCTGTTCTTTGCAGAAGCTCCTGTACAAATAATCTACAGGAATGGGACAGGGAAGAAGGAAAAAAAAAAAAACAGCAAAAGGTGGGTAATATTATCACAAAATAAATATAGAACTTTTCTGCTCCTTTCCTTTTTTACAATTTTTTCATTAATAATAAGCCAGCAGTTTTTCACTCCCTTTTCAACAAGTGGTCTTTTGACAAAGAACTGAAAATTCCTGACATATTCCAGGGGTAATTAAAGCTGAACTTATCTCCATTCTTTCAGCATGCTGTGCAGCACTTGCAAAGTTGATAGGCTGCAGTCAGTAGCGAAGGCAATCAGTGTATTTTATTCTGTCTCCTGGATAGATATCTGTGAGTGTCAATGATCTCAGTGGATTTAGGTATCAATTTCTTTTCCTGGTGTACAGGAACATCAAGAGGTACAGACACAAGAATAAAAATATAAAGTACAGGAATCTCTACCCTAGGATATAACCAAACCTGTGATCCATGGGGGCTTTAGGAGAAGAATTTTCCTGTAGTCAGATTAGTTTTTAATTTTGCAATAACCTGACAGACGCATGGAGACTTTCATGATGACCACCTCATATCAGAGACAGACACGAGATAAGTAACGTCCACTGTTCATATAAAAGGATCCTTACTTTCTGTTATGTGCAATACTGATTGCCTTCCACAGGGGAAGGAGGAGCTGGAAAGACACACTTACACCCACCAGAAACTGCTGAAGATACTCATCTATTACCTGATAGGATACTTGGCCCTGCAGAAGTGAAAATAACAAAAGAAAAAATATCCTAGGCATTCCACTGTGATTATGCAAGAACTTTATGTCATTAAAAAGGACCGTACTTGAAGGGAACGTATGTGGTGTTGTAGTAAATGAAATTCATAAATGGTCTCAGAATTGTCCAGGACAGCTTTTTTTAAATGGCACAGTCAGTAGAAAATGTGAATTTTATTTCAAAAAATGGTCTTTTAAAAGGCTTCAGCACAAACTAAAAAACACATTGTTACTGCAGTAGTGTTGCAGTCAATGCACCTGTGAACTTTATTTTCCTCAGGCTTTTGTGCTGTTGTCATGGTTTCGGCTGGGCTAGAATTGACTTTCTTAATAGCAGCTGGTATAGTGCTATGTTTTGGATTTGGGATGAGAAATAGTGTTGATAGCACACTGGTGGTTTTGGTTGTTGCCAAGCAGTCAAGGCCATTTCTGCTCCTCACGCTGCCCTGCCAGTGTGTAGGCTGGAAGTGCACAAAAAGTTGAGAGAGAGCACACCCGGAACAGCTGACCCCAACGGACCAAAGGGATATTCCATACCATATGACGTCGTGCTCAGTGTTTAAAGCTGGGGGAAAAAGAAGGAAGGGTGGGATGTTCAAAGTTATGGGGTTTTGTCTTCCCAAGTAACCATCACGGGTGATGGAGCTCTGCTTTGCTGCAGGTGGTGAACACCTGCCTGCTGATGGGAAGCAGTGATTGAATTCCTCGTTTTGCTTTGCTTGTGTGTGTGGCTTTTGATTTACCAATTAAACTGTCTTTATCTCAACCCATGAGGTTTTTTCTCACTTTTGCTCTTCCAATTCTCTCCCCCATCCAGACTGGGGGGAGTGAGCGAGTGGCTGCATAGTTCTAGCGGCCGGCTGGGGTTAAACCACAACAGCTGCGTAGTTTCTAGCAGCTGTTGATTGCATTCTCTCGCCTCTTTTGACAATGACACTGTAAAGTGCCATGGAGTATAAACATTTGTAAAGGAGTTATGTAATTGTTAGAGGCAATAGTACACTGTACAGCTTTCATTTAACCTTGTAAAACTCTTTAAAAAGTCACAAATTATTTGGTAAGTGCTGAAAAATATGATGTATGTTCACCTTAATCCTTTGAACTCCAACTCCTAGTCCTGTACTTCAGCATCGCACATAGTACATTATGCATCAGGGTAGATAATGAGTCACTTAAGTAGTTTCAACCAGAAATACACTTTTGTGGATCTTATTAAGGGATTCTCAGTTTATTCCATGAGATCTTCACCTCCTGCTGAAAGAGGGACTGAAAATCACTGGTTTCCAATCAATGCTTGCAAAAGTAATTGAAAAAAACAGGGAGCTCTAACCTAAAATTTTTCAGTAGTGTCTACAATCTGCTAGGTGTTATTTGGATTCTCAATCAGCTCTGGGAGGATTAGGACTTAAATTCCTGATAGATAGCATTGAAAAGATTATTGAAAAAGTTACTGTTTCCCATATTAGAAGTTGCACAGCTAAAAGGAAAAGAAGAAATATTTTAAAAGTTTTAGTAGAAGTCTGTATTTCAAATGCTTACCTTCTTTTTTTCTTTTTCATACTTTTAAAAGTTAAAATGTTGTCTGTTGTTCTGGGTTACAGGACTGAGAACTTTTGCTCCTGAAAACCATCCCCTTTTCCAAATCTTGTTTGAGACACAGTAATAGAGTCACCGTAATATCCTCTGCATTTTCTTACACCAAAGAGATTAAAATAATGTCACTGCACAGAGGAGAATCCAATATTCATTCAGGGCAGAGAGAAAAAAGCAGCTCTGATGCTTTGCGATGAAGACTTTCACATGGGAGGTCTGAGGTCTGGATACTTCTCCCTTTGCAGGGAGCCTTTCTGTGGTCCAGCAACTGTCCAAGAAAATGTAACAAGCACTAAATTTTTATAACTTACTTTTAATTCATGGTGTTATCAATGCTAGTGAACCTTTTAATCAAGATATGGAGTTTATTTTTGCAAAGCAAAAAGGAAAGCCTCTGATAGAGTTGGCTGTAATTATATGTTCAAAGCCCTTGGTAGGGAACTGACATTCTCTTACACGTGCAGACAGGCATGCTCAATAATATAGACACATACATGGAGCTAATAGTATTTTTGATGTTATGGGGATTTAGTAGCTATCTTCCCAGCAGGGAGAAGCATCCAGCACATTGTACAATTAAAACCATTCTTGTTCCTCCTGAGAAGGCAATTGATCAGATTCTCCATTCTTAGGGAAAAGTAATACTTTCCCTCGTCAGGCTGTGCTGTGGACATCTCAGTTTTGAATATTTTTTCATCCAAATTGGTTGCACAAAAATAGTTCCTCCCTGCTGGAGATCCCGAGAGAGCACATCTACCCTACCACTCTATAGGAGTTTCAGTGAAGCACCTCTGGGATTTTAATGCTGAAGGAGAAGGGTTTGGATCTGAACATGATATGAAAAGCATCCTGACAAAGAGTGTTGTCTTTTTGCAGAGATGTCACTTGGCTTTTCCTGGCTCTTAAGAGTCTCAACACACTTGAAATGGACTCGCATGTTCATAACATTGTGAATAAAACAAGCATTAGTGTTCCACTTATAATACTTCTCTGTGTATATCAGGGTATGAAATTTTATTAAAACTTCTGAATATGCCAAAATGCAATTTTGTAAAGGCAGATAGGTATTTTAGTGTCTCTCCCTTTCAACCCAAGAACTCTTTGAAAGCTTTATGGGAATCTTGCATGTTTCCAAAAATCGCTTTGGCTTCAACAAAACTGCGTATTTTTCTGATGCTTCTTTTTCGTTGGAAGTACTCTGAGAAGATCTAGATTGGAACATGAGAGTCTTAATTTTTATGTTATGACCATCATCTGCAAAGGAGGAATCACATTCAACTCACTTAATATCCTCTTGCTCAAAATTTATTAATAGTAGCAATAAGAATTCAAACTGAGACAATATACCAACAGAGAGACTGTGTAAGCAAAGTTTTATGACCTTACCCAACACTAGTAGCATTCCCATCTTGTAAAGAAAGTGTATTTATAAATGCCCTGCCCTGCATGTGGACTTCGGAGGACTACCCAGCAAAATATAGGTGCAACTGTGGTCTGCATGTGCTGACTTAATCTATTTGTTATGGGGTAACAGTAACAAAAAATACAGGTAAATAGTTCATGCTAATACAAAGTTCATGCTTTTCAGAGACTTAGAATATCTTGTCTCATGTGTTTAGAGCTTGTACTCCCAGGCAATGACATCTACCACCAACTCCACTAACTTTAACAAGTAACACCAACACTTTGATATTCTTTGTCACTCATTAATTTTCATATGGATGAAGATATTACTTCATTCTTGTGAGAATGTTAACCAGCCAGCTCACTTCCAAAGATCAAATATTCTCACTGGCATGGATGTGCCTCTTGTACTACGTTTCATTAAAGACATATAGCACTGCGCAGAGTGAATGAAGTTACTGGTTGTCTTAATGTAGTATCTGCCTCTTTTGTATGTTGCAGAAATTTTCCTGGGTCAAAGAACTCAGTCATGAATAAGGCAGGGGTTTGTAGAAATTTTTTTTGTTCCATTTTTTCATTGATTTCTCCTGTTAGTTAAGTTTTTTCAAAAGTACCTACTAACGTTCCTTGATAATGATTCCCTAATATTTGATATCTTCTGTACGTAGAAGGTAATTTCTTCCACTAGAGTGCGAATGACCAAGCGCCAGAAAAGTCATACTATTCCTATATGTCGAGTGTTAGTGCCCTGAGCACAACAGCTTCATGGGCCTCCAGGAACTGAACTGTGCCATTTGGTGTATTCTTACATGGAGCCTGACGTTCCATCGGCCTGGTCAGTGACTTTCAGGTATGTGGAAATAACTAAGCCAGAGAGAAAAAAGCAAACCCTGTAGCTATTGAGCTTTGCTTGGACTGCCAATCTGAATGACTTAAAGTCTTAAAATCAGGTCATTTTGGCTTTCAGGTTAGCTTCCAACTTTACTTTCCAATGTTATTATTCAGCAGCTTGGTGTTTTTCTTCATTCAATGTGTTTTTCCAGTCAGCTGCATTCATTTCATTCTTTTGTACTTACTTGAAACGGCAGAAGAATATGGAGCAGAATTTGGATGCTGTCTGCACCCTTAGAATAGGATTGGACAATTCATTTGACTAGAATTTATTTGATCAGACTAATCTTTTTTATTCATAATTTACATTTTGATTTTTACCAACTTTGATATTTGCAATTATTCAGTGGATTCTTGATGCCATCATTTTTCAGTTTATGGGTTGTCTGAAAACTATCGATGACAGTTTATTCATCCCAATTCATCCCTCACATTGTGTGAAGAGCTGAGAGAGGACTGTTTGAGCATTTTGTGCTTAAACACCTATTCAAATTCCTAGTTGTGCATTCTAAAGGATGCATATGTGCACAAATAGCCACCCTGAACATGACTGTTACAAAAATAAAAGATTATTTCTACAGAACTCATAGAAATGTGTGAAAGGAAGTCAAAGTACTTTGAAAGCAAACTTGCAGGTTTTTTTCTCAAAATATTCATAAATTGACATATATTATCTCAGAGCTACTATTAATACAAAACTCTTCCTTATACACGTCCATTTCTGCAATTTGGTTCTTCCAAATGAGAGGAAAATCAACTCACAAAAAATGTTTGTCAGTGTCCACCTTCAAGACCTTGTGTGTTTGCCTTTAATGGTAGTGTAGTAAAGAAAATTAGTCCAAGTGTGCTCACAGTGAAGCTCATGAAGATTTGAATAACATTTTTGAAATCAGTTTAGTTGCACTCATTTTACATGGGTGTGACTGAGAGCAAAATTCTACCTAATATACTTAATTGCTACTAATTTTCTTTCATTTCATTGCAAATCATAGCAAATGAGATAAAAGTGTAATTCTCCTATCCAAGACACTTATGTAATTGAAATATATTTGTCTTACAAATTTTTTCCCTTTTTTTTAAGCTTGAACATTCATCAGATCATTTTGGATGATTCTTAATGTTCTTAGATCTTATTTTTTGCTATGGAAGTGCAGAAGTCTGAGACATCCAAGTAGTAAAATCTGCAGATGGTATTTACATCTTCTAATTCTGGATAACCCAGAAAAGCACAGGCAGCAGTTTGGGACCTTGTCTGGATTCACAGAGGATTTTATCTGTCAAAAATATATTTTGCTTTATGTTTTTTTTTTTTTTTCTTTGTGTATCTATGTACTTTTGTTTGCATTTAGTTTACAATATTTCAGTCTTCAGTGTTTCATTAGATGTGTTAGAATCACAGCAGCTGTTGCCTGCATAAAAATAAATCTATAGCTTTAAAATCCGAACCGCGTACTATACCTATTATTACCTCACTGTCCTTTATTGAAAGCAATTTTCTTTTCTAAATCATCTATATTAGTAATATTTGCCAGATTACAGTCTATACATTTGCAGAAACTGAAGAATTAGATATCTTCATCTAGTAAAAACATATGGATTATCTAGAAATAAATTTTAGGAATATATATGGGTCGAATCCTGAAAAAATTAGAATATGAGTGTTTCAAATTCTGAATCCTGACTGTAATTTTTTGAAATATCTAAGGTAATTTTCATGCACTATGTGATCTAAAACTGTTTGCAGTGCATTCTGTAAATATCTATTTGAAAAAATCCTGCAGATGCTTACAGTGGTGACAAAGTTGTGCAGATTTTCATAGCAACAGTGTTTAGGGGTTCAGACAGTCTTTAGCCATGTGGTTAATCCTTGTTGAGGCTAACATCAAAGTTTATGCTTAATTTGAAGCATGTTTAATTTAGTAAGATTTTTTAACTTTTGTTTAAATGCTTTTAGCATCATAGCTTTCCTGTACTGGAAATAAAAATCTTGATATATGAATATCTACAAATACATTCTTAAACTTTACTCACATTGAAAGCTTGAAATCCACTTAAGCATAGATACTTACTTAATTAGGACTTACATGCATACTGCTCATACAAATAAGTTCTGCTTCATTTGTATTATATTTTGAATATTTCTATATTTACCATAAGAAAACCCCCTCATTTTTCTGGAATAACTTGTGTATTAATAACTTTTAACAATTGTTCGAAAATTCTTAAGTAGCATTTAAGAATTCAGCATTTACTGGCTGAATTTTTATCATTATTTCCTTGATAATTAAATCTGAGGGACTTTACAATGCTTTTAAGGGAAATTCTTTCACAACCTTAGCTCTATCTAGGCATTTAATAGATTCAGTGTTATAATTTGTATGCAGTGCTCTTATTTTATTAGTTTGGATTTCCAGAACCAACCCTTACTATCAACATTAATTTGTAGTTTAAAGTTAAATTTAAAAAAAATATTATATTGAAAGTATGACATCAGAAATGCATTTTTAAGGAGTTCAGGAAACAATCAAATACTATCTTTGAATATATATACTTAGAATAATATACTAAATCATGAAAGAATAGTTTTATTAATGTTAATTCCATGACATTATTCTTTAGCGGATGATACAAAATAACATGGAAATAAATCTTGAGAAATAGTCTATGTCAAAAATTTATTTTTTCAGATCCTTGTGTAATGCAAATTCATTTCTTTGTGTACTATACCGACACTCAATTTTTTGATTACTTTTCTGTATTTTTGACAAATAACACACCACAGCCTCCTATCATAGGAATGTCTTCACTTGTTTGAATGAAGGATTATGCATTTTTATGTGGTCCAGAAGCCAAAATGTCCAGTTGTCCCTGGGCTCATTCTGCCACACAGAGGAGCTAAACAGAAGCAGGTGAGGTGGTTTAGGCAGATGAAGCCTTTCCTGACCAAAGTGATTTTCCTGGCCAGTCACTAATCTCAGTCAAGAGTAATGAGGAAACTGATGACCGCCAGGATCTTTTGCCATTTACCTTAAAAATTTGTTTCCAAGTATACCTGTCTTTGCACTGGCCAAATGAAAAAGGAAAATAAAAATGGATAGAATTTTCCATCTAACCTAGGTTTTTAATGTGTGAACACATGAAGAAAACAATTATCAAGTATCACAGGTTGTGACAGCAAGAGCCTTCAAGAGGCACATAATATAAAGGGACTCTACAAACCTGGGGGCAAGTCCTGTCTGTCGTCTTTTAAAAGGAGATTGGTGACTTCCAGGAGGAAATAGTGTTAAGTAAATATACTTCATTCCTTAGCTTCATTTTATGAGGTCACTTAACCCTCAAAGAGGTCCACTTAAAGCTTTGCAAATTAAAGAAAGGTCAGTCACCCTTGACTGTTACGGTTTGTAAACTTAGGTTCTGATCCATATACATGCCCATGTCTGCATGTCCTCTTTATTATATCAATTCTGCTCTGGTTTTGTGCTGTGATCTGCACTGCTTATGGTGCTTAGTTGTCCCAGACACTGCTTCTTTGAATGTGTATGGCTTTGTCCTTAGGGTATTGTTGAATAAAATTTTGAAAGTTCTGGGAGCAGGAGGCTGAAACTTTAGTCTTCTCAGTGGAGTGCCCTGATCCAGTGTCACTTTGCCTCATCTCTGATGGAACTCATCTTTCTTATATTTCCATCAATGCCTTTTCTGGCCTTCCAAGAGAAAGCATCCCTTGGTGAAGGAGGTGGCCTCAGCAAGGGAGTTCAGCATAGGTTCAATTCTAGATAGGACCTAGGACCTACCCAGGGCTTCCTGGGTCCTATTCACTAGACTAAAATTAGCACTTGCAAAGTGTTGAGTCAATTTTCCATCTATCTGTAGATCGCAAGAATGTTTTAGATGAGGGTTACGGGCTCATCTGAATGCTTCTGAATAGACAAAGCTGTCCAGAGGATTTTCATCCTAAGAGTGAGGGTGTCTAGTGATTTTCAATACGATAGGGCTAGGCAGTCCTAAAAAGCAACAGAACAGATTTTACCTGGAATTTTAAGTGGATTTTTTACTCCTGAGGTGTAACTTGCCCATAATGACTTAAACAGCTGTATTAGTCGGCTGTTACTGTTACATTTCTGCTGTACATAAGGAATAGTGAGAGGAACACCATCCCACTCTCCTTTGGCAGTTCACTGCCTATCAGTTTCTCTCTGAACTTTCAAGTGTTTAGCATGCTAATGATTTTATTTTTTTAAAGCAGAGAAACAAATTGTTGATTTGGAACTTTTATTTACTGCAAACTATGTTCTTAATTACTTTCAGACTGAGCTCTATGTAAGTTGCTTAGCAAGCTAGAACATATGTTATGCAAATAACAACAGAAACTCCTGTTTTCCATAGAACTTACCTAAAACTCATTAATAAGACAGAATTTCTCACTCCTAACCTGGTCTTACTTTAATCTTTTTCTAAAACCTGTAGGAAGTAACTTAATTACAACAACAGTTTACAGTGCCAGCACAAAAACCATGGGTAGATAAAGAAATGGCTTAAGTTTTCAAGGTTTTTAAATAGAAATTGTTGAGAGTTTTCATACAGTACTTTCTATTATCCTATTTTTTATACATTTTGAAGATAATGTATAAAAATACTAAAGAAATGTAATATTGAAGGAAATTAATAGATTAAACTTAATTTAAAGTGCTTGTTTTAATAGGGAATATGTCACCAGAGATGCCTCTTGGTGTTCCCAGTGCACCAGAAACTTGTAGGAAAGAGCTTGGCTGTATTATAGTTTGTCAAACTGAACAGAAAAATCTGAAATGAGAACAGAATTTCATAGGAATGTCTAGTGTGAAACGTTGGTTTGTATTGTTCAATACTTAGTGTTTCTAACTGCAACAGAATTTATAACAGAAGAATATTATGCATTTGTACAATGTGTTTGAGAGAAAAAAATTATGACTTCTCTCTTTGCAGATTAATTGTGGTTGGTTTATTTTACCCTTGCTAGTGTATCTCATTTCTGATATAAAATGCTTAACAATGGAAGAAGAGGCAAAAATAGGGTCTAAATCTACATCCTTAGAATAAGAAGTTTAATTGTCCATTTTTGAATGACAACAAATATCACCTTCACTTGCATATACATTTATGATACCATAGACATATTGCAATTTTACGTTAATGGACACATAAAGCCTTCAAAGAATACATTTACATATTAATCACAGTCCAGCTCAGTCCAACATTAAATGCTAACAACAGTCACTAGAAGAAGTACTGAAATTGCTCTTGAATTTCTGGAATCTTACTTTCAGATTATTAGCTTGCCTTTGCTGCTTGTCTGTCTTTCTTTCTTTCTTTCTTTCCTTCTTTCCTTCTTTCTTTCCTTCCTTCTTTCCTTCCTTCTTTCCTTCCTTCTTTCCTTCCTTCTTTCCTTCTTTCCTTCTTTCCTTCTTTCCTTCCTTCCTTCCTTCCTTCCTTCCTTCCTTCCTTCTATGTTTATTTTAGAAAATTTGGCACTGTGAGGTACTGTTATTCACATTTTAATCAGCCCAACTTATGTAGAAATTGTGACTTTTAAAATCAACTAAGGGAATGTGCTAACAGTCAGAATATGTATATTTGTATTTATATATACTTTTAAAAAGTCACTATAGAGATTTACTTCTATCTACACATATCAAAATCCCATATCTGATTACATAAGTAATATTAGAGAATGTGAAGTCCCTGAAAGAAAAGGTTTCACAAAGCAGCATATGATTGTCTGTCTTATTCATTTTCTTGAATGACCACGTTAGTTGTGTATTAAATATACAATATATAGTTGTATATTGCTCCAGCTTATCGGAATGTTAAATATCTCTTTAGTATTGCCACTTTATCCTCCGCTTTCATGTAATGTTCCCACCCTCCTCAATTGACAGTCTAATCTGACCAGTGATGCCAGGAAACTGTTCAATAAATTGACATAAATTTGATCTGCAGAATTACGGCATTTCTTTTCATGAAAAGGCAAAAAACCAGGTAAGCAAATAATGGTCTCTAGAGAAGAGGTGTTTTTGGCCCACACAGAAATAATTCTAAATGTTTTCAGTATTGATACTACTGGACATCCAAACCTAATAAAGGGGATGTATTAGAAAGAAAGAGTGAATGTTTGTGATTACAATGACTTTTATCTTGTTTTTATACTTAAGTGTTAGCACAAAACATATCGGAATAGTAGTAGGTGTTTTATGGAGTGATAAATTCAGGTCTCTGACTTTCTATCAGAATACAAAGCCACAGATGACAAGAATGCTTTTGTGAAGCCCTGTTCCAGGGAGTGTATGGTTTTCATATGTAGAGTCAGGAGTTGGACAAAACAAGCAAGGTCTGGGTCATGTCTGTTATTACGCCCCAGTTGAGGGAAACATTCCTAAGAGCAGCATTTAACTTTGTGCTTCTCTGTGAAGGGTTTACTCAAGCAGTGGGATATGCTGGTAACAGAAATGAGGTTTTGATTACACTCCATAAAATGAATGTAGTTTAAAGGTAATTAGGTAGATGTAAGTATCTGTTTGCAAATAGCGTTTTCTAGAAACTATCTTGACTGACTTTAATACATTATGGATAAAATGAAGCAGTCCATATGCAAATGAACACACGCCCCCTGCCAAAAGTCTTCCTTTTATTATGAGACAGTAAGAGGGAGATGGTTCAAAGAAAAAAGAAATGATTGTCAGATCCAGTCTGCAAGATATATTGAACATTCAGGCTAATACTCTAGTAGAGCGAATGTTTTGGGGGTTTGCTATGATTGTCATTACTTTTAGAGGAAAGAATAATTTCTTTGATTCCACCAGAAAAAGACAGTATCAACACTGTCAAATATGAACAGAAATGCAGTCACTTCTAAAAATTTCAGATTCTAACTAATTTAAAATCCATAGGATTTTCAAGTATTTCAAAGAAAATTTTATTAATAAGAAAGCTGAGTGAATAGGTTGTAATGAATAATTTAGATAATGAATGCCACATGTTTGGGCAAATTTTCTGTGAAAAAGTTTGAAATTCTCAAGCTATATGTGTTGAATTAAAAATGTGCTGTATTCAGTGAAATGTTCTTGCTCTACATGCCATGCACAAGGTGGAGTTCACATTGTAGTGGTTATTCATAGATCAAGCAATAGCCCTTTGGTTTCTTCAAATGATATGTATGACTAATGAACAAAGAATGGGCTTCAAATTGTGAAATCTTGAATTAAAGACACCAAAATTGGAATAAGTTCTCACTGCATGTGTTTAAATGTCACAGTCATGAAAATATTAATATTTTTCCACTATTAGGTTAAAACCCCCTCATTAATATAATTATTTTTATTCATAATTTGGGGAATCAAGTCAAAGGTTTTGTGATTTCTCTGTAAAGCGCACAGTTCAGGAAATTACTGTGTATTGGAAACATATCATCTGCACTATCACAGTTTCATTTAGAATGAGAAAAATTGTAAAAAGAGGCCTTTCCCTTTTTGCTTTGGCAACTAATGAAGAGATTATTTGCATTTTGTTGTTTCTTTGCAAAGTGTCTGACCTAAAATTCTCAACTTGGCCACTGCTCCCTTTTGCAACATATACACATAGCGTTACATTTCAAAGATGTTCAGAAGTCCTCAAAAGCTTCAAAACCACAATAACACACAAAGGGAAACCATCCTTCTAGTCATTTTCTGTATAATTCTTTGACACAACATGCCTAAAGTGATCTATCCAACTGTTTGAATGAGGATATTGTAGCACAAAGCCAGCATTGACTGAGGCCAATCTGCAAAGGCTAATTTGTATTTTCTTATCCTTCAGACAGACCTCTCCAGTGTCTATAAAACTCTGTAAATGACCACAGTCTGCAGCTGGAAAAGCCTGATGACTGGCAAGAGACCCAATGAGGACTGAATAATCAAGCTGTGCTATTAAAAGGTACAAGACATCAATCCCAAATCACTGGGATGATGCAAATCAGTTATTGTATTTTTTAATGTACATTCCTTTAATTGAACAGCTTTGTTCATGCTTTGTTGCTATGTGAAGATAAGCCAGAACAGGGGAGAAGCCACATTCCAAGGGCCTATTTCTCTAATTGCCAATAAAATCTACACTGTCCAAGCTGGTGAGCAAAAATAATCTCTGCTTTGCTAATTCTTTTCTTTCTCTTTCTTGTAGATAATATTGTACAAATGCTTTGGTTATATATTACATTTACATACATGGAACAGTCAAGCAAACTTTCTCTGTCAAAGTTTGTGACAATTCCTTTTTAATAATTTACTCTATCTGTATGAAATACAACTAACACTGTAATTTATTTTTACCTTTTTTTTTTTCTTTCAAAGAAACGATACTATGTGTAATCATTGTGAAATAGAGTTTATGCTGGAAGGCCTCTAGGATTTACAGAGGTACGTATAATTAGGAAGTAATATTTTTTTTTCATGTACAGCTGCTCAGAGAACTTATTCTATACATTTAATATTAAATTGTAACTTTTAATACAAAATATAATTTTAATACAAATTCAGTAATATGACTACGTATGTTGCTAAGTATTAAGCTGTAGACACTTGCACTGAAAAAAATGATTTGTAATAGAATAAAGTACAACAGAGAATCTGTAAGTAATTAAATAATATTTTCTGTCATATGGTATTACAATAGGTGAAGATGTATGTATAACATAACCATAGTCAAAACTCAAGTTTCACTATAAATGGATGTGTATAAGGAGGATTAAATGTAAGGTCATATGATAAGGTCGTATCAATGTAAAACATACATCCTCATTGTCTTTTAAGATCTTCAACCAATAGTTTTAAAAAGTCAATTAAATATATATTTTTTTTTTTTATTTGAGAAGCAAAACCAGTTGATTAAGTAGACTCACTATTAAACAGACCAATTCAGAGAAGTTAAGGGAACTCTGGTGTAACCGAGGAATAGTAAAAGGGATTTTAAGTATATCCTATTTTAGCCCTTTACACAACCATTACAGCTATTGTGCCATGGTCATCCAAGAGTGGTTACATCCAGATTCCTTCTAACTTATTTCTGACAATGTAGTTCCTCTCCCACAACAAACCCAACAGCTTACAGTGGGTCTTAAATGTACATCCAGAAATGCTGTAACCAGCCAATATTGATATAGTCCCAGATACACTGATGTTTAGGCCTCTTCTCCACCTAAAGGTGAGGACCCACCAAGGTCCAAACAGATGTGTGAACCAACTAGCTATCCTAATGGGAATGGGTCCTGCCTGTCCAAAATAATGTATCCAGTTTCATACTCTTTCTTTTAGTATACCTAGAAGGCATGTTAGCAGTAAACACCTCTACAGCCTTCCAGTCATTGTACATGTGAGTGAATATATTTTATGTGTCAATATGCACACACACACATATCTTCAGAGGCAACATCAGAGTAGCTCTTCCAGATACCATTCACCCAAAGTAGACTAGAACATTGATAACTCCAGATGAGGTCTCCAAGCATAGGCTTGATTGACTATGGCACTTTGTGAATGTCTGGATGTGTTTCCTTGCTTCCTCCCCATTCCTTGTCTGTGCTGAGTGCAAGTGTCTCACTGAGACTGTGCAGGGCCACCAGCTGAAGGGAACAGAACAGGGGGAAATCCAAACCTACATAACAATGCCAACGCTGCACCAGGTGTGCAGGAGCCAAGAAACATTCAGAATATGTTCAAATTGCCTACCATTCATTTCCTCTTTCCATGGTAAAGGCAGCTCTAGACATCTTCCACCATTACACAGACAGGCAACAATATCCACTTCAAAGTTAAGTTTTCTCAGATAAGGCAAATCTCAAGTTACTTATTTGAGACAATAAATAGCCCAGTCTGAGGTTTTAAGACATATGTGCTGTTGCACGTATGACTTTGAGTGATAAAAACACGTGGAGTCTACCTTTTAAACATAAATTTGAGCTATTTTAACACTTCTGCATGACCTGGAATTGGCTGAGTAGAGTTTTTTCCTTTCTCTTTTCTTCCTCTTTTAACTCTGTATCACACAGCCCAGGAATAAATGCTTCTTCTGAAAAACAGCAATATAAAAATCCACAATCTATGAGAAACCAAAAGCAGAAACTTCAGAGGCAAATTTTCTGGTAGTGCTCTGTGTACGGTTAGAACCCAGGAAAATTTGACAGGAGCCAAAACATGTTGTAAAATACCTGTTGAATCTTGAGCATTTTGGACTCTCTTAGAGGGTTAAAAAAAAAGGCTTAAGAGGTCCAGCCACATGGAAGAGCTGCGCTGGTCCAGTGCAGGCTCTGCACAATGTGCTTGCATGTGAGAAAGATCACTAGCCGCCATGTGTGTGCTTTGGCAGAGAAGGTCTCAGACGAGATGTACCTGGGGGCCAGGTGGGAATGCTGCCAGCAACATCTGTGGCCGTAGGGAGTTTCTGAGTGATAGGCAGCATATATGCTGCACAACGTCTTTCTTCCTTGTTCCACATGCAAGACCTTCCCCACAGCTGGAAGTGCAGTTGGTGCCGGGAGAAGGACAGAATGGAATAGTGCATCCTGTCTTCCAGAACGTGACACCTGGCCATGAGGGTGAGCTGGAGTCATCCCCAAGCCACCCCATGCTCCTGGGATACACCCCCAGCTAAAAATCCAGGACATGGCAGGAATTTCCCTTTTTCCATCTGGCTAAGAGTGGAGACAAATCACCGTCTATGTCCAGGGGGACACAGTCCACAGGGCTGGGGTCCAGCCCAACAAAAGGACCCAGAATCAAAAGTTCATTCGAAAATGTTACTTCCTTGGAATCTATTTTTGATTATAATTAGCTCCAGTAACATAATATAATTTGTAGACCTACAGTATTAGAAACATCTCTCTCAATAGATATTATGCAAAAGACACGGATGTTTATATGAATTTCAAATGAAAAAATATGGACTATATGATATTTTACTGTAGTTTATGTAATTAGTCTTTGTGATATCTGTGTGTTCAGATTAGCTCACACTGTTGAGTAAATCCTAAATGCTTTACTCCAGCACATTTCCTTTGATTTCAATAGAAGACTGTCAGATAAAGATTTTGTTAAAAGAGTAAGTGCCTCAGGATTTAGCTTTCTCATGTGGATTTTGTTTCTAAAGGAGTATGTATTGCTTTATGAACTTTCATGTTTCTATGTTAATATGATTAAGAAGACACACATTGAGCTACAAGAGTCTGCCTGTGCAAATTTCCCTCTGAAAACAATTTTGCTGACACATTGGGGAAAACTATCAAATCTTATTTATTTGGCTTTTCATATATATAAAGCAATGAAGTTTTTGTTTGCTTTTTGTTTCCTAGGGCTATGAAGAATGGAAGAGGACCAAAGCAACCTGTCATGTGGGAAATATTTTCAAGCACCAGGAAAATCAGAGACTGAATGTTGTCTTGTGGATCTTGCTTACTTGGCATTCCTTCAGTTGCTTTGCTCTGGAGCATAATTTTTTTAGCAGTTATTTCATCTAATCATGAAGCCTTCTTATGTAACTGCTGTAACAAAAGTTGTAGTGCATGAAGAAGAGCTGATGAGAAAACAGCCATTTTCCTTCTTAAAGCATTGCTTTGGATGTACCTTCAATTACCTGTAGAGAACACAAAGTACCTACATGTTTATTGCTATTACGTGTTTGTTCCTGCATTCAACTCTAATTATGGTGCCTGAAGTCATTTGCAGATCAGTGTCTGACTTTCCTGTTTTTACAGAGGTTCACCATTTCTTTGTTTACTGCAGCTGAACAGTTTGAGGCCTCCTGGTGTTGTACCCATCACTGCTAGATGCTGCTAGATAGCTTCAAGTTTTGAAAATTTAATTTAAGAACAGGGCATCAAAATACATTAGTTGACTTTGTCTTATTAGCAACTTTTTATTGCAATGTATCAGCACTTTCTTGTTAATGCTTACTGTAAATTGTCGGTAGTGAGGCTATACCACTGGTTCAAGATGGGTTTATGCTGACTTGCAATTTCACCGAAGCTTATTAGAGTGTTCTCCTCTCTGCTCTAGTTCACCATGTGAGACATAATGATATGCTACTGTTCCCATTTATATTAGATTGCAACAGGGGAGAAAAGGTATGCTTTTTAGTGTCTTCGTATTCTGGTCCATAATGATTCAGCTCAAATCATTTTGATACAAATTACAGTCTAAATCAGCCTTTTTATTTTGACTTTTGAGTTGTCACTATACTATTCCATCTGTTGACATCCTGTCACCTCCTGGCATAAACTAAAGTAACACGATGTAACAATGGATTTTGTTATAATAAAGTAATGCTTTAAGGTAAAATGCCTCTGAGGACTCGGAGGCTGACAGATGCTGATCAAAGTCTTGAACAAAGCAGGCCATCTTTGCAACAAGATGTGCACAAATAATATAGGGAGGTGCCTGTGCACCAGCCACTGAAGTGTCCCAGGGAGGGTCTCAAACCTGTCACGTATGACAGTGAGTGTTGACTGACTCATGCAAACCATTTTCTCATTTTGTGAATAAGTTCCTGTTGGAAAGCATAAAATATATTAAACGTTGATTTATAGTATCCAAGAGGTCGATGAGCAATATACACAGCACTCCTATAATTAAAGAATGTTTTTAGTTCACCTGAAAGTTCATTCTCTACAGGAGGAATGACAAGGAAAGATTCTTGGTTAAAAGGTTAATTTCTAGAAATTTATAATACTAAATCTATTTCTTTCCTATTTGCATTGCTTACTGTTATTTTCAAAGCATAATAATATAGAATCATGTATCCCTATCCTTTGAAAAAGGCATAAAGGAATCAAGTAGAGACCAAAGATACATAAAATCAAGATGTATAATTCAGTATCAAGTTTATGTATTGACTTCCTTTTGTTCACCATAAATATTATTTGCTTCAGCTATTCACCTGGATCTGTATTAGTCACACCTCTGTTAGAATGAATGGTCAACTAGACAAATTTTGTCTTGAAATCTGCACGGTTTAGTCCAAATTCAAGAGAATTTTTAGATTATTTTGTCTAATCTAAAAATTCCTAATCATTGTTAATTTAGATGCAATACATTATTGCAACTCTTGTACATTTTTTTCACAGACCTCAACTTTTTACCTAGATTTGTATCAGGACAGTGTAGAAACATACTGGCTTTGGCTTTTGAATTTAATATATCTGATTTGAAGATGGGGTTAGGTTCAGAAGCGATCTTGGGACTGTAATTTTAAAAATATAAAGTCATAGGCAAAAGTAAAAATTTGATGGTTGAATACCTGGAAAACACTATTTTCCAGAAGATAAGTGACTTTCCATTTGACCTTTCTGTGAGTGCTAGGCTGACAGTGGGAGACAAAAGGAAAAACGAAAGGCAAAAATATCCTGTGCACAATGGCATGACTGTTACATCAATGTCCAGACAACTACTACAGGCTCTGTGGAGAGCTTAAATAAGATGAATTCATTTAACTCCAGTCCTTAGGTGAATTTCGTTGGTTGTATATGGATTCCAAGACCTGATTCATTCTGTTGTTCCATTTTCACACTGATTTAACCTACATAGAACTGCCAAAGGTTGCAACACTGCCTAAATACCACAGTAGGACGTTAGGCTTTTTAAATATGTGGCTCAAAGTGTTGGAAAAATGACATATAAATAAAAAATGCTGGCATAGCACCATTTGCACTACGCTACTGAGGCAAAGTTTGTTGCATTCTGAAACTAATATAGTCAAGGAAATATTTGTCCACCTCTAATTATTTGGCTTCAGAAAAGAGGATATAGAGGTTATGTTTCCAACAATCCTCCAGCATTGCTGAGTCCCTCTTTTTTCATGTAAGTCAGAAACAAAAAACCCCAACCCCTAAATTATTTACCCTTTTAAATAAAAAACTGATTGCAAAAATCTAAATGATGCAGTTTTCAGAAAAGCTATTCAGAAAAGATAATGTCGTTAAATACTTGAAGCAAAGTTTTCAGATGCAGCCTTCTTTCAACATGTTTCTTTTTTTCCATAGGTGATCCTGGCTGGATGTATTTTTAAAACAATTTGAGTGATACAAGAGGCAAGCTTGTTCCTTTTACATTCAAATATATGCTTCACAAGGTACAACTTCATTCTTTCATCTCTTTTATGATTCAGTCATATTTTATTGAAATTTTGTCAGTGTTTCTGTGTCACAGTCCCTGCCAAGCATGCTCAAGCAGCTGAGATGTGAGGTTGAAAGAAAAGTGACTGAACAGAATTTTAACTAGGAACAGACAAATATCAGATGGTTTGTTTCATATTGTGAAGCAAACTACCTGAATCCACCATCTCTTTGAACAGTTTATCCAAGAATTAATGGAGCCTTCAGTCTGATTCCATAGTGGTACCCAGACTTACAGAGCAGAAGGTGTCTCAAGCTGTGCTGAATAATTGTGAATAGCAATAATATTTTCAAAATAATGAGTAATTAAAGTATGTATCTGACATTCTCTTAGTGCTGCTGGAAAGCAGACAAGGACTAAGGTTTCTGTGCTTACCTCTGAAAACATTGCCATGACACGTATTTCTGGTCTAGGCAAATCTAAACACTTGTGTTCACAGCAGTTCTAGCAGTGGCAGTGAATTTTTAATCCTCTACTAAACAGCAGGCAAGTCAATCTTCTTCAAGAGTAGAGGTACAGAGAGGAAAAAACCCAACATAGTTAGCTGAGTGCAAAATCTTTTTGCAACAGAACTAACTCACATCATCATAAAAATTGCTGGCATTGGGATAGCTTCACTGTTTGAAAAAAAACCACAAAACTGTAGATGTATTTACTGCTGCTTTACTGGTCTCAATTAATGCTGATTTTGTTGGTAAGAAGCAGTTTAAAGTGGAAAGCAAAGAGAGGAGAAACAAAGTAATCACATAAAATTTGGAAATGTTAGGAATTCTCTGGATGAAATTAATGATTACAGTATATTAAATATGTTTCACAGTGTGTGATACTTTCAGCCAGTGAAGAAGCATTATGTATTTTACATTTGTACTAATAGGATAACCAGGAGAATGAGCATATTGTTTTGGGAAGGATTCACATACTACAAAGGAAAATCTTGTACGGGTGAGAACTGGCTTTGTATGACCTTATGTGATTTTTTTTTTTTCTTACTGAAAGAATCCTGTATGAGTAAGGATTGTCGATGAGACTTTTAGCAATGCAGAAATCAATTGGTCTTCTAAGTGCCGTTAAAAGTTTGGCTCGTGACATCTAGGTACTTCTGAAACTGTACCTTATATTATAAAGCATGCTTTGTGGGAGGCCATATTTAACATTACACGGATAACTTGCCTTCTGGCATTTCCTAACTTTCAAGTGCTTCATTCCACAATTTAAATAACATTCTTTTAACATAAGTGGGTTGAGTTTTTGTTTGTCTTTGGTGGGGTAAGAATAAGAGGTGGTGTTTCTCTCTGTTTTGCACACCACGTATGTAGAAATGGCATTTGTGTAGTAAATTGCAGAGCCATGCAATGAATTTTCACACATCTGTGACCAGAACACTTGCTTCCTGGTCAGCAGTATATCCCTTTTGAAACTTCCTCTAACATTTTACACTTATAGCGCTTTCAAACAGATGCTATTTCAAAGTTCCCTTCTAGAGACATATCCCGTTTTTCTTTTCTGTTCTACTTTAAGTCATACCAAGTTACCTATCTAAGAGAGAGTAAGAGCATAAGAAACTCAATTCTAGATCAGTAACAGAATTTCTGAGAACTAGAATGTCAAAAACTTGATATAGTTCACTAACCAATACAGCAGAACACGGAATTTCACTGCCAAAGGGAATGGAAAAATTCTGTGCTTCTCAACAGGACATAGACCAATTAATGCTCTCAAAGCATGATAACAGTAAATACATGAAATGATCTAAATAATTTTGTATAAAATGTTTATTCATTGGAATTTATGACCCCCTTTTGCATCAGGAAAATTATTTTTTGGTAACAAGTGCTTATACATAAGCAAAATCACTAAGAAACACCTATTGTGAGGATAACTTCACAAGTAAACAAAAATTATAGAGGGTAGAAAAGTAATCCAGATTTAAAAAAACAACAAACAAACCTACTCAGAGGATTCGTGAAATAGTATTGTTGTTTTGTAGGGAGGTTCACTGTAAATCTTGCATAAGAAATAGATGACAATAAAGCTGCATATATCCAATTATTTTCATTATTGTTTGTGTTTTACTGTCTCGTGACTGATATGCTGAAGACTATTGTATTGCTACTCCCTTTTACCATGGATGACCAAGATTTACAACATTGTCCCCAGCTAATAAAACAGTTTTTCAGAGAAAAGAAATCCACTGCTGCTGCGTTTCCAACCATATCTTAACTATTCTACCTAAGAAACAATGAATTTTCTTAAGGATGAATTTATTAAAGAGTCATTTAAGGAGACAGACCCAGAGTTAGACCCGGAGGGCTTGTTTCTATGCTCTGTAGATTCATATATATATTTATATATCTCTATATTTTTTTCCTTAGATTTTGGAAATAAAAATTATTAATACAGTGATGCAATATTTAAAAGGACAAAAATGAAAAATACTTCTCTTGAGAAATGGCAACAGGTCATTCTGTTAAATTCCTGAGCAATGTATATGATGTTGGAATGTATGCTTTTTTGACATATATTATATACCTACATGCCATACATACACATCTGTCTTTTCCTTAGAGCTTTTATTACTTAATTATTATAAAAATGGAATTCATTTCATGTCTATGCCATAATTAGTAAGGTAGAGCAAGGAAGATTTTGAACGCCATACACTTTGTGTAACACAGCATATACATTATGTATCTTCTTTTGTAAACATAACTTTTATTAACATTTTCTTTTTATTCACCTGTTACAGCCCTTTCTTATGCATCACATTACAGCTTTCTCTTCACTAGAGGATCTACAGTTTCTAGAGAAGACTTGTTTTTAGCTCAGCATTGCTTTCACATTGCAACCAAAGCTTAGCCAAGGCAGTTAAAGTTGTTTTCAGCGTGAATTCTTTTATATATTATGCTATCTCATCAGTAGCACAGTCTTGGAAGATAACTCTTGGTGGTCTCATTCAGTGGCAATTCCAATAGACCTAGAAAATTAATGTGGGGTAGAACTTTTCACAGATCCCTCATCCATTACAGAACAATTTTTCAAAATATAGAGCACTTTGTAAGTCAAACAAAGCAGAATTATGGTTTAGTGAACTGCAGTCCTGAGTGCGTTATGGTTTATTTTTCTGGTGAAAAAATAAACTATTACTTTGACTAATAACTCTCATGGAATGCAGGAAAAGATTACCATTAGGTATTTCTTGCCAAAAGAAATTGATATCATGATACTCTTAAAGCACACAAAAAAGACCTGAATTTACTGGTACTTGAATAGATTCTTAGGCCTGGCATGTGTCAGTACTGTAAATCTTTCAAACATTCAGAGTGGAGGAGAATCAGTTTCATCTTTCTTCTGGAAAAAAGTTGCTGCTAATCCTCCTTACAGTCTGGGCTTGATCCAGGGAAAATCTGTAATTCTCATTAACCCAACTTAAGCAAGGCCCCCAGGAACTCGGCACCTTTCTGGGTGAACTCCTTTAGACAGGCTACCTGTAGTGCAATGTGTGGGTGCATTTTTCCTACAAATGGAGAGAGAAGGAAAGAAACTTCTCATTTAGCGCACAAATCCCATCTTGTCCAGTCCCAAAGAAAGAAATGACTTCTCTGTAAAACTCATAAAAATGTATCTCATAGGATATCTCTAGGGAAGACATTTTAGTATATTCTTGTGCCAGTGAGACCAGGGAAGAGCTGCTGCTTGCTGACAGGTTAAACCCCAGTAGAACACATTTTGGGGAATATTCACTCATCTTGAGTGAATATGTTGAAAAAAATATATAAAGGTGAAAATTTTTTATGAATAGTCCAATTTATAATTACCTCTCCAACAAAGTTTTTCACTTGTACAGCTCCACTTATCCTGTTGCGATACAGAACGCAGTCAAACAGTATTGAAAATTGTTAGAGACATTTATTTAACTACGTAAAATTGATTCAGGAGCAAACACCTATTTTGAATGTTTTGGTCATTGTTTAGGTAACTGCAGGATTGAACAGTTGCAGGAATGATTGCTTATGAATGCTGACAGCAAAAGACACAGGTACTCTGCTAATGCCTATGTCCAGGGACAGCAGAACAGCCTATGAAAAATACAGAGGATTCATTTATAAAATATCCATGATATAAGGATCAAACTGATTCGAAAAATAAACTAGTAAAGTGTTAACACATTACTACCACTTTTCCCTTAATATGCGTCTGCATGCACATGGAGAAGTCCCATTAGTCCTGGGAGAATAATTTATTCTCATGTATGAATACAAGAAGGGAACACCACAGAGGAACACTACAGAGAAACACTACATCCTCTCTTTTGTGTGTCACAAAATAAACACCTATTGACATAAATAGAAAGAAAATTCCTCAAACTTCAATGACATTTCGTAGCCTTGGAGTTGCATGATTAGCAGATATGGCCCTGATCCAGCAAAGCCTTTTAAGCACATGTTCAACTTCCACCCTGCAGGTTGTTCCTCTGAAGTGCTACATGCATAACTAAAGCTAAGCACATACTTAACTTGAGACCTTTGCTAGATTGAGGTCCATGTTATTAAAAGGAGAGTGTGAAATTTCATTAGAATTACAGAACACAAAGAAATATGAAGAATCCTAGTGACACAAGCAGTTTTCACAACAGACTGTATAGCTTGCATGGTGTGCTATAAAATTACACAAACCAGTCTTTCCATTTCAGAGTAACTATTTGAGCAAGGAGTTTCAAATGTTGCTAGTAAAACATCAAAGTAAAGTTGTAATTGTCAATTGTGTACAGAAAGGTTTGAAGCAACTACAGTAAATATTTGTTGTCTTAAATCTCAAGTTTTATACACCAGCTTTGTTACTATGCTGTATCAATTGCCAAGGTTAAAACATGGCTGCATATTTGCACAGGAAAAATGTTTTCTTCCTTTGTTAGGGCTAAATCTATATACTGATTACTATTGTTTGAAGAAACAGTAGTACAGTGCTTTAAATGGTAACCTTCATAAATACTTTTACTTAAATAGGAACCTCAAAATCCTAAAGCAAACACAAGCATGATTATACGTACAGCAATAATGCCCTTATCACAATGGGATAACAAACACAATGGTTAGTAACATTTGAATAGTGTAACAAGAGTGTTTATAATAAGACGATTAGAGCCAAAATGCAATGGCCTTTCACAGACTGCTTCATGAGCATACTAAACTGTTTGTCACTTAAGGACTTCAGAACAGTTTCTAGATCATTCTTCCAGTAAAGCTACTTTTGGAAGGTAAGCCTTTTCTAAGCTTTAATAAATCACATTTTTCAAACTAGCAATGATAGTAGGGTTTAACATGGCTTGAGGACAAAAATATGTTAGAGACAAGGACAGGAAAAGGTATCTTAGCTCAACAAGACTTTCTGCTTCTATACTTCTCTGTACTTCAGTTCTCAGCTCCTGCTCTTTGCAAAAAGGTTGTGTTTATTTGCCATGATTATCCTTTTCCACAATTTCCAGTTTAAAAGTTTATGGTTTTGTATCTTTTTTACACCAACTTGCATAATTTTGTATTTTTGAATGCTTTTTAACATTAACAGTTTGCTAAATCTTACTGCTGATTTACAACATGCTGGTAATGAGTTTCTAAAAATAGGAACTGTTTTATGAATGTAACTTGTTAAGTGGCCTACATGCTAAGTGAGATGACTGAAATGGTAAATAAAAACATTCTGTGAGGAAATGATCTCTTCCACATTTATCTCACTTGTTCTTTTCTAAAAGCCTCCAGTACTGCCACTAAGCATTTAGTTAAGGTATCTGACACGATAAAGGTTAAACTAACTCATTATTATAAGTGTACTTATTTCATTCTAATAGTAATATGGTAGAAGAATTACAAGCAGTAGCAATCCAATAAGTTTACTAGAGTTCTGTTCAGATGCCTTCACATGTAAGCAAAGCTTTTCACTTTTGCTGCAAATAAAAGACATTCCAGGTTCCATGGTTCCATCATCCATCCATGCCCAAGGGAATCCATTTGCACGCTCCATAACCAGCTTACTAGGCGTAGTCGTGGAAGTTGAATTGTCTGACTGTCCACCTCAGCAATTTCTGTCATCCCTTTAATATGACACTGCAAAGTGTTTGATTTTGAAGCTTTTATTCTCTTATGAATTATTTTCTTCAGTGTGAACATGGGACCAATCCTACAAAATTTCAAAGTGAGGGATGAGGTATGTTTCTGAACATGGTAGAACCGGTGGCCAAAAGGTCTATATTCATTGAAAGCTGAAGAAGGACCATGGCTGTCCTACCTGCGCTGACATAAGATGATACCAACTGAAGTTGCATGGTAAGAACAACGAAGGCCTATAGAAAGTAGCCAATAATGTAGATTATTTCTGGATGCATTTTAATGTGATATTTGGTTTTATTCTTTTTATTATACACCATGGGTTATGACTTTAAGGTATGATATTTTAGAGTGCCATAGCTAAAATGATGAGAAAATGTTTACTTTTACTGACAGTATCAAGCAGTACAAAATACATTACAAAAACATCCAATAAATGAGAAAAGTAGTTAGCTATCAGACAGTAACAAGGGACATGATGAAGTTTCCTTCATATTTTGATAAAATATTTCACTTCTTTTCCATTCCCACTATATGCATGCCCAGTCAATGCAAAACTTGTCTTAGATTTCCTATCAGTCAGCTGGAATATGTAGTCCTTTAAAAATCTGTCACAAACTTCATTTTCAGTTGCCTGTGGGCATTCAAATAAATTAAGATTAAGGAAGTGAAAGAGTACATGCCCCATTTTGAAGACAGTTACCACACATAAATATAGTAGAAATTAGCAAATGTGTTTCTTTATGAAATTAATTACATGAGTATGTTATTCTAGATTCTACAGGAGACAAGAATTCCTTGTCATAAACACTGGTGTGCAGCTGAGAGGCAGCTGAGATAGCTGGAGTTCTGGATTATAGAAACAGCAGAACTATTAAGGATTTTGTTTCTGTTGAAATATTTTTTCCTTTTAATTTCAGTATGTCTTAATCCAACATTTTTTAATCACTTACATATAGTTTTGTAGAACTATTTTAAACTCATAGCATATCTCAGTATGCCACAAATATTGTTCTGTGCTTTAAGCTTTTCTTAAAATTAAGAAATACTTCTTAATTTAATGGAGAGTCACAGTCCCACCCAGAGCTTGTTCCTGTACAGGAAAGGAAGAAGGGATTAGAAATGGCTAAAAAAAGTACTTTCTATTTCTTATTCCTATATCTTTCTAAGCCCTTGTAGAGAAAACACAGATAAACAAAAGTCACAGCCAAGTTAACAAAAACTGAACCACAAACCAAGCCTTTTCTGTTTACATTTTGAAAGTAATTTCCACCCAGTTGTCTTTGGCTGAGTGTGCAAGCTCTGTTCCAGTGAAACTATGACAGTAAAGCCTACGCTAATGGGTAGCAGGCTTTTATTTTATTTTATTTTATTTTATTTTATTTTATTTTATTTTAATATTTGATTTTGTACTTTTATTAGAGATTCATCCATGAAATTTTGCTAAAATTTATCGCTCTTGAAAATGACATAAAATTAGTATGAATTAAAACAAATCGAGTGTATAAAATTATTATTTACACATATGAAGGAAAAATTCCTATCCAGTGGTTTAGATTAGCATCTTTGATTTACGTGTGTCATAAATTAAGTGAACCACTGAAAAGTTACTGATAGCTGGATTTATGCCATCTTGGGTCCTACGTTTTTGATCATTTGGAGGAAAGCAGGTAATCCGTTAGTTGCCAGTGTGAATAACATAAAAGATTGGCTTGTCAGGTCCTTGAGTGCACCATTGGGCCTTAATGGCCCTGACCAGCCTCACCCATGGCCACGGGCTTAGGATCCCCTTTTAATACCACCATCCACCATCAGCGAGTGCCTGGCCCTGTTCTGGGCTCTGTCAGAACAGATTGGGATATCGTGTGGCTGCTCTCACCTCACGTGCACGTGCCGATCTGGGCTGTATTTGCTCTTTCTTCTCCTACTCATGACTTGAACTACAGTCCTCAAAAACTTGCTCTCACATGAATTCCAAGGCTAAATTATTCTGTAGGGTGAACTGACTGAACAGTAAGACTCAGATGACAGTGTCCAGTAAGACAGAAAAAAAAAAAGGCATACGGTTGCTTTAATATCACTTTGTTATTACTAGCTGCTTGCATCGATGACTTTGGCTTTTCCCTGCTTTTGAAGGTGTGAAGCTATTGCCTCAAAACATCAGCTTTCCATAGCTTTAAAAAACAGTGAACGTTTTGCATGAACTCTGTCCTACATAGGCACTCTGTTCTACAGGCTTTTCTATTTTATATATAAATTATTTATGTGTAGCAATTTATGTGTGTGTTTATACAGCACCAAAAGCAACAGTATCCTGATCCGTGGGAGTGAGTCGCTGAGTGTTATGCCAGTCATCAAAACTTTGCTTTGGCTGAAGTCACACTAACGCAGGGGATGCTGGGGATGGATCCTGCTTTGGGGAATGAATTCCTCTTGGATATGTCTAAGAGTGCCAACTGCTTTTGGTCTCTCAAACAGATCGGGATACTGTATGGCTGCTCTTACCTCACATGTACGTGTCAAACTGGGCTCTGCTAGCATGATGGCAAAAAATCTTTTTTCCTTGCCTTTCTCCCTCAGTGATGTCACACCTCATCTCAAAGACAGCTGAAGAAAGGGAAGGGACTTTCTTTGTGCTCTGCCTATCTCGCTGTGTGGGTGAAACTGGTAAAGCATAAGCTGGCCTGAAATTTTACACTTTGATAGGAGGTTGAAAATGCTGGAAAAGACAGCATTTTGATCGTACAGTTTTAGCAGCAACCTTCCTTCAGTACTCACACTCACACATTTGCGGTGTGGAAGGAAAATAAACTGAGACAAGGAAACTCCCATCAAGTTGTACAGTGAGGTCAAAGGATTTGAACTTGTGTTGTGCCCCCAGAAAAGATACCACAATATTATTACAATCTTATGAAAAGACCACAATGAACTACAGCATTCAATGTAAAACATTTAAATTGATTCTGGTTCTGAGGTGCATTTATGGTGGCGAGCAATCTGGAATGTCAATTTGTGCTAATACATGCTATAGTTTGAATGTGCCTAAATTTGAAATACAATTTGCCTTACACTGTGTATGTGGTGACACGCCAAAGTAAGTTAGGGCTCCACATTTTCTAGAAATAAAATATTTTTCTATAGAAGTTTTTCTGTTGAAAATTCAAGGCATAATTTATTTATACTGGTCTTTTTGGGTTGTTTCTCTTGTACCTCTAGCAAGTTAGAAGAATGACAAGCAAGGACATTTTTTTTTTACAGTCTCTATGGTGGTCAGTTTAAAATGGGAATCTAATAGACCCTCTTTGCAGAGGTAAAAATAAAAATTTTGTCACAAATATGAATGTATTTTTTTTTAATAATTATTGAAAGTGGTGTAACGTTCACTTTTGAAGCCATTTCTACTCATAGTACAATAAGGTATTTTAGGCTGTTTAGGTGTTATGCATTCTATACTTGATAGTCACTTTTCTAAATGAAAAATACTAATAAAAGTATAAATATCTGCTGAAAAATGGAGTTCTACTGAAAACTGGAGCACAAATATGTCTTTTAAATTAGAAAATGAAGTTATTTAGCAACCAGTAATCATCACAGATTAGCCATTAGTATGATGGCAACAGGGCTGTATTCTCACCTGTCTTTGCTTGTCCTACCAAGAGAATTAAATTCAAGCTTTGCCTCGTAATTTCAACTCAGACCCCCCTCTGGGCATCAATCCTTGGCCAGCTTTATCAACAATAACAAAACTCTGACAGTTTGAAGCTTGCATCTAAAAAACACACAGCAAGTATAGCTTTTTAAAAACCATTGACTTTCAAAACAGCTTTGTCTCTTGCATACAATCTTGATAAGGGAACTTTCCAATGAGGAATTTGCTAGGTGGATGTTTGATAGCAAGGTTGTCTTTTCTAAGGAAAATTATGGTCATCTTCAGTTTATATCAGAATGCTATCATCTGAAACAAAATATGTAAGTGAATACTGAAAGTTTATTCTTTAAGAATAGTGCCGTGCTCAAGAAGATTTTTGATGTGCTCCAAATATGTCATTGAAGACTGAGTTCACTGGGGGGCTAAAAAAGTAAACATAGTTGTCTGTGGAAATTTAAAGTTACTGCTAATTGATTTAGTCTGCTGATGTAATTTCTTCTCATCATTCTGCTAAATTACCTACATTCTTTAAAGTTCTCTCTAGTGGACTGAATTTATTCACCAGCTCGTAGGCAAAGTGAGAAACATGACCTATTGCCAAGAAATGACCGTTTATGACGATGCTGTAATTGATCTGGAGTTTGTTGGACCCAGTGAAGCCATGGTAAAGTTCTCGAATTGACGGTTTTCCCTACATTTGAAGAGAATTTGTACATGTATCAGTGTTGGCTTCCTGAAAATTTTTGACTGCCAGTGAACTGATTCGAACAATGAAAAGTCAAATCATCATGCCTTCTTTCAACCACTCATTGCTCTCTTACAGACCACAAGAAGACCAAAGTTGTCAAATGAAGAATATTTGCCTTGTGATTTACAACTTTACTGGATCCCTTTTTTCCTGTATGGAAATTTTCATAAGTGGTTTGGCAAACGCCTTTAAAATAGCTGTGGTATTTGGCAGAAAAAAGGCTGCAGAACTTGGGCCTGCTGTTTCCATTTTAGTTCAACAGTGAGACTCCTCTCAGTGATATGAACCAAGTACAGAATTCATAGTCCAAAGACATAAGTTATTAGAAACAAGTTGAGTAAAAAGGAGACATGTGGCTCAACCCACAGAAATTCATTAGACAATGGTTTTCTGAATGCCTGTTCCAAACAATTTGTCAAATCAACTGTTCATTATCATGCAGCCTAATACTGACTGCGTATATATATAAATTTACACATCAGTAGCTATAAAAGCATTTATATTTATCACACAATACTGTTCATTAGACATAGTGGAGTATGCGAACACACATGTTAGCAATTTATACCCACAAAAGTCATTCAGTTGTTCACATGGCAGAGATCTGTGTATTATTAGGAGGAATCCATATACATGCACTTACTTTATCACTGTTTGAAAGGGCAGACAAAGGTCATAAGTGACAACTTCCTGAGTTTTATTTTCTTTTAATTTCAACATATGTCACCAGAAAATGTATTCAAACTCAAGGCTTTCAAGTGAAAGGCTAATTTCACTGCTATTTCTTATTCATTAATGCTTAAAATTGCCTATAGGAGGTGAAGTGACATTTTGTGGTTCGGATGCAATCACATGCTGCCCATATGGGACCAACTTCTGAAACACCCAGGTTTGACTTCAGTGAGAATATGTATGGACTGATGTCTGCCCTACCAGACAGCAGTGGCACAGAGTACCGTCATCTGCTGCCCCCAGAGTATTTCCCCAGACACCCATGCTAACGGACTGTTTCAGGGAGAAGGTGTACAGGTGGGGCCATGAGTAAGAAATGAGGCAGGGTAGGCACTGGACCTAGAAACAGCAAGAAAGGACTCATCATTGGCGGTGGCCTCCGCAACTAACAAACAGCCCCCAGCCTCCTTGGAGGGTTTCTCTGAGACACAAGGTCACCCCAGGGTAGCGTGTTTCATATACAAGAGCTAGTCCCATGCCTAGAGGCACAGCCTCACCGTAGCGAATATGTAGAACAGCAGGAAAGTTCATCTTCAGAATTAATTCAGCTCTGTCACACATTTACCTTAGGTCCACTGATAATAGCAAGTACAACTATATGGGGTGCATGCAAAGCTTCATGTTGACTTCAGAACAGTAATTTCTAATGTTTGGTAGATCGTGATCCTTAGTGAGCTACACTTCTCTTTGTTTTTGCATGCTTAATGGATTGATTTAGCTATGTAAAAATCATCTCTTGCCATGTCCTATTGAGAAAATTTGAAAGCACAATGGGCTGAGAGACAATTGGACATTTTTTTTAAAAAGGGAAGTGAAGCAAAAGCAATTTACAGTTTTGAGTTCAGTGTTCCAAAATGCCAAAGAGCAAAGCCCTTAACTCAAGGAAACAAAAAAATCCTAGAGGCTGTCCTTGAGACACGGTGACAGAGGCACCACGGTACGAGTCATCAAGGCATCACATTCAGGCAAACTGTCAGCATTGGTAGAGGTCCTGCAACCTTTCTTACTGAGAGGTTGAAGAAAGGAATTCTGTACCGTTTCCTATTGTGCTGAACAAGAATTTGCCTGGAAGCCTTGCTTGACAGATTGGCCCCTATTCCCACTATGATTTGTGCTACTGTGAAACAAGAGTGCCTAATGCATGGGCCGTAATATAATGACAGGCTAGCTTCGGTTAGTCTGAAAAATGATACAGAGATGAAAGCACGGGCTCTGCTCCACCTTTCATGCTTTTCATATTTACATTTGGAGCGTACACAGGCAGGACCCAAGACAGAACTGACAGACAATTAAAAGGCCACTCAATACAAGGAAGTATATCTGCATGACATATGACCTCTGCTAGCAGACAATATTGTAGGGCATAAAACGACGTCTTGCTATCAACCTGAAGTCTAAGAAGAATTATATTAAGCCCTGCCAAGAGGTTAACTTCTTTGCAACAGGAGCTTTGTTCTGACTATGTCTTTCTTATCAAAACTTTAGGATTCCTTTTTCCTGAGAGAACTTAATCTTTCAGATTTGGGTCAGGAGGTATGATAAGTAACACGAAGAAGTAAACACTATGAAATTCTAAGGGGCAAGCAGGACACATTTTTTAGAATTTAGTTAAAGGAAATCCTGCCTTATGCGAACACTAAGAATGCAGGCATGGTGGATACAAATTTGCTTTTAAACAGGCTGCTTAGAAAAGTAGTAAAATAAAAGATCTTTTAAGATTTTTATAGCTTCTAATGGAAAAAAAGTGACAATATGAGTATTTTAAGTGTTCTTTGTTGTGTGGGGATTTAACATGGAGCAACAGATCTTAGGAATGTTCTCATTTCCACCTGCTGATCTTGCCCTGTACATTCTAGTGGAAATCCTACGATATGTATCATTATTGTTCTATGTGTAAAACTTGAGATTTTAAAAAGTCATTGTTACATAAAGAGGATGTTTATTTTGACAAAATCAGAATCTTTGAACCAGTAAAATTACACAGTTCATTTCCACCAGATGTTGAGTATCCTCTTTTTTTGAGAGCTGGGCTATGTACTGTACAGAAATATAGACAGATGCTGTGTGGCACTTTATTGTTGGATTGCTAGCACATTTACGTTGCATAAAGGGTGTTGCAGAATCATGCTTGCAATGTTCTATGCTAAATGCATTCTGAATTATTTGCAGTATGATAGAACAGATGGAAATTAAAGTAGTGTTCAAGCTCAAATCTGTTTCCTTTGATTGTCTGCTGCAAGGATGGTTTTAAGCAAACTTTCAAAACAAACTTTCTAGGTATTCAAGATGTGTAAATATGAATATAGAAAGTGCAGTGAAAAGTGATTAAACATATGGAAAATACTCTGGTTTTGATTTTACTTGAACTGGACTAAAAGATAAAATGCTTGAAATGTTGTTAAATCTTTTGTACCAAAGAGAAGAAAACATCTTGTATATCTGTGTCCATCGTATTTAATTTGGGTGATTTTTTTTTCTTCTTAAATCTGTTGTCCACTCGAACGATTGGCATGCTTCTGATATTTGATGGCTTTCATAATCCCCATTTTGGATGCTGTAGGGCTACATTCAATTTATATGAGGATGAGTTGTTACAAAACTGTGAAGGGATAATTTTCCAGAGTTTCAGTTTATTTTGTTAATTTTTGTCGAATTTTTTGTTGTTATTGTTCATTTGAATCGATGCAAAACTTTGTTAAAAAAACAAATAGGAAAAGAAAAATCCCTAAAGGAATGGATTGGTATTTTAATATTCAAATGTGAAACCATAACAATGGAAAAAAAGATTTGTTTTCCAAATGCAACTGTTTTCAATTTGCAAAAACAGTTGAATAAATTAATGCTGAATGAGAATTATTTCACACCTGTCAAAGATCATTTGCAGTATTTGCCCTCTCCTCCTTTTCTGAGCATCTCCATTTGCATACAAGGTGCAGGTGGGCAATGCAATGCAAGTTAAACCAGGAAAGCAAAAGAGA
>VYXH01003575.1:119578-147987 GCA_013397275.1 Burhinus bistriatus
AGAGAAAGAGAAAGAGAAAGAGAAAGAGAAAGAGAAAGAGAAAGAGAAAGAGAAAGAGAAAGAAAGAGAAAGAGAGGCTGCAACGAGAACAAGAACTGTGTAATGTGAACAGCTGCTAGGGGCAGGTTGGACCAGGAAACGTAAGCAGTAGATAGGCTTGAATTTGAGATGAGTGGCTGCTAAATTGTGCTTCACAGTTGTGGTGCCTACAGGTTTGTACCGTTCCTCCTAGTAGGGATGAGCATACCATCTTCTATTGCCTTTTACGAATTGGTGCTTACGGGAATCTGCCTCCAAGGTACCTGCAAAGTATTTGAATTCAATGCTAAAATTGGATAGGCTTGTTTACAAATTCTAGTTATTATTGATAGTTATTTCTTCTTAATCGTCACTCAGTAACAGTGTGACCTTTCCAGCACAAATTATGTGGTGAGACTTGGAGAAACTGCTGCCAGAGATTATCTTTAAAACAAATGTTAGCAAAGGAGCAGGCAGTACCTCAGAGTGTTTCTGATATTTTATTTTAAGAATTTGGGATTGGGCTTTAGAAATCAAATTTATTAATCTAACTATGACAATTCTGGTTTCCTTCTATGTCTTTAATTTACCTTTATTTCAGATAATAATGGAAGGTAGATTGCTGCTTTGGGAATGGCAGGAAAAGACAATACTACTAATACTATTTTAAAATTTGAAGGCTAGAAGGCGGGAAGCAGGAACAAGCCTTTATATCAACAACTTGTCTCCTTGGTGTAAAATAAGGAGAAAATATAATGAGGAGGCCTGTTGATTAGAAGAAGCAGGGAACACTTCTACCAACAACCTTATCTCTGTGAACCTGGACTTCACAAAACTTACCTCTACTTTGTGATGAAATCATCACTGGGAAAGTAGAAACAAATAGGCATTGTGTTTTAATTTAACCTTCACACAAGAAGACTTTCAACATTTTTAGTGTTATATCTTACAAGTGACCAGGTTGATACTATGTTTCCCTAATTTGCATTGAATACTTCATTGTGAATGACACAGAAATGTTCATTATAGTAGCATTTACTTATGAGAGGCAACTCTATACAGCAAGCAGCTCTTCCTGTAGAATTAGTAAAGAAGGTAATAAAAAAGAAAATTTGTAGTATTGCTAGCTTCCTTGCCCTACTGAGGAATATAAGGTGGTAGTTCATAGTACTGGCCCTTCCTTGGCATAGAGTATTTCAAAATTTGTCCAAAAGGAAATCTACGGGGGATCATTAAGAGAGGCAAGCAAAACTAGGGGAAACATTAAGGCACTTTAGAGCTTCTATGGGAATTTTACTTGCTGAAATTACTTACATATATCTACCTGGAAATTCCATAGGGAATTTTATCAACATTTCTTCCTCTTTTCCCCTTCAACTGAAATCAAGATCAATTCACAAAGTCTTCCACTACTTGACACAAGAAACAAATGTGTTGACATGATTAGCGGTGTTTAGAACACCAGTTCTCAGAAGGAAGAGGGTCTACAGGCTGTACCATTAGTCTGTCGAGCCATCAAGTCAGACCCTTTTTCTACCTTTCTGAGACAGAGAGACTCTTAAATTGAATAATTGTCATTTTCCAGCTTTCAGTGAGGCCAGAAATCACTAAAGATCTCATTTAAACTTTCCGTTCTAGTTCTCAAGCAAATTTACAGCAGAGGTCAGTCCTTTTGCAAGATTTCTGGAGGGAATTCTTCATCATAACAGATGGGGGTTTTTTTCCATTGTAGTTTAAACTATCTTCCATCAATTTTTCTTGTCATTTCACCCATCTTATTATGACCTTCATAGGATAAAAGAACAGTACCAACCATGCTTTTTCTCTGAGTATTGTGTTTCTCAGTATATTATGTAGTTAATATTGATTATAAATCACAGTGAACTCAACGAATGCCTTCCTGTTCCTGTACCTCTCCATGACAGCCATTCTCATGCTTTTATCCAGCTTGGAAATAATACTATTTTTATAGTTCTTCTGCAGAAAGATTGTGAGTTCAGCTTAGTTTTAGTTCTACAGATATAACAAAACCAGAAATAACCCAGACAATCTATCAAAGCACAAGATTATAGAAAGTTATTTTCTTCTCATTAAAAAGAGATCAATAAATGCACATTAACTTAATTATCCTAACAACTGAGCTTAGCATGGTAATAGGATTTGACATAGGCTGTGGCAGTTGATCGTGTGTGTTTTCAATCATTTAGTTAAAGATTGAGTTACCTTAAATAATCCAAAAATAATTTTAAAAAGTGACTTATGTATTAATTTAATGTAAGATAGATTTTAAGCATTAATGAATAAATTCTTAAGCTATTATGTGAAGAAAATAGAAACTGGAAAAAAATCCTGTTACAAAAAGCAAAGATAGTGATACATGAAGGAGAGCAAAACAAATATATTAAAAGAAGCTTATATGTTTTTAATAACATTTTTGTATAAGTTTAGAGCTTAAGGAAGGGAACATCTGGAGGGTCTGGAGGCTGTCAGTCAGTTTGAAAAGATTGTGGCTGTGGCAAAGGCAGGCATATTGTCAACCCTCTCCTTCTGCCAAGAACCTGAATAAAAGTATCTCTCGGCGTGAAAGAATGGAAGACATTTGACATCCGTTTTTTGCAATCTTGGCAGAGACTACCAGGCAAGGTGTGCAGTTCCACCCAGGACCAGACATTGATAATGGAGCTGACCCCAACTGACCAAAGGGATATTCCATGCTCAGTTTATAAAACTGGGGGAAGGAGAAGGGAGGGGGGGGATGTTCGGAGTAATGACATTTGTCTTCGCAAGTAACCATTGCACGTGATGAAGCCCTGCTTTCCTGGAGGTGACTGAATACCTGCCTGCCGATAGGAAGCAGTGAATGAATTCCTTGTTTTGCTTTGCTTGTGTGAGTGGCTTTTGCTTTAGTCTATTAAATTGTCTTCATCTCAATCCACAAGTTCCCTCACTTTTATTCTTCTGATTCTCTCCCCCATCCCAACTAGGGCGAGTGAGCGAGCGGCTGCGTGGTCCTAGTTGCTGGCTGGGGTAAACCATGACAATTGACATGACTGAAATGGACTTCCCTGTTTATTCATTGCTCAGTGGTGATAGATGAAACAATATTTACTTTCTCTACAAGGAACAATATGAATTTTTCCTTCAGTAAAAAGCTGGAGGTAAAGCCAAAGTTGATATTATTTGTCTTTGTTCAGCAATAGTAACATTTTTCAAATAACGTCTATGCTTTGGATGAAGAAAAATGGGTTGGCAGGCCTGATTAGGGATCAGGGTGGCATCAGGAGGGTAGAACTGAATCCTTCAAAATTCACAGGGGAGACATGTGGCTCAGTCACCTTGGTGAGTAAAAAATGGATCTCTGTATTGAGCATAACTGGCAGAGTTTGGGTAGGTAGCAGGGGTGATGTCAGTGCCAGTCACAGCTGGCTCCAGATGGCTCAGTAATGGATGGAAGCAACCTATCAGACACCAAAACTTCAACCCGTCTGAGGATCACGTGGCACCTCTGCTCAGCCATGTTTGAGTGAGAGTGGTAGTTGTTAGGCACAGCAGACACAGGAGGAGACATCTGAGGAGGCACAAAAGGAAAAACAAGAGCAGATAGGTAAGGATGCATATGAGGACACACAAAAAAGAGATGTGAGTGGAGACACAGGAGGACACACAAAAAGGGGTCACTTGAAGGCAAATGTGAAAATATGCACTTGGATAAATAAAATAGAGGAGTTGTGGAAGGGGACATTGTAGCGAACATGCCTGGAGATGCACTCTTAGGGTGAGGTGTTCCGTGGCAGACGAGGGCCCTCTGAGGGGACTGTAGGTTTGGAGGACCCATGCTGGGGCAGGAACACCCCAAGAGGACTGAAGCCTATGGAAAAGCCCAAGTTGAGACTCCTTTGCCCACAACAATCTCCAGACAGATGAGGGACTAAAAGAGAGAGATGGAAATTTTCTCTCCTGTAGTAGAAGGTGCTCTGACCTTATCTATCCACAACTGTAATGATTTGGGAGTATTTTAAAAGTTTGTTAAAAACTTGCTTTTGTGAAGGGATTGAAGTGTGCTGTGTGATATGTTCCAGTCTTCCAAGACTAGAAATAAGCAGTTTTCGCTATTGCAACATAAAGTATCTCTTTTCTTTCTCCAGGGGGACACATGACAGTGATCAAGTGGTAAATATTACCTGTTCTATGATAAAGTACATTCTCTGAGTGGAAAACTCTAGTGTTTGGGATGGGTTTTTTTTAAATATTTGGCTGATAGATTGTTTTTAAAATATTGGTTAAGTGGTTGAGGCCGTTGAAAGAAATCCTGGGGAGCAGAGTTCAGGCAAAGCCTTACTGCTCATGGTTCTGGTGAAGTTTTGCTGAATCTTGAAATTTTCTTACTCTGTTTTGAAATGGTGAATGCTTCATTGCTCTTCTTAAGTGTGGATTGTAACAATAACAAAAAAGTGAGTCTTTTGGGGGTGGAAAGTTTTTCTAGCTGAAATATATAATACCATAGCTGTGCATCTCTAAAGAGAGGCAGTTGAAAAAAATCTCAAGTGTTAAAGACATGGGAGAAGTTATGGATTTGTTTAATGAACCACATTTTCAGTTAACAAATATACTTTTCTTATGTTATTAATTTTGTACCTTTTTTCTAGCTTGAGCAAACCAAGATAAAATTCTCTCAGTAAATGTTTTTGATGATCAGATTTTTAATAACTGAATCAAGATGTAGAGTTACATTTACTATAGACACACTTTTTTTTTTCCTTAAGAAACTGAGTTTCTACTGCTTCTAACTAGAAATTAAAAGCAAGAGAAATGACAGCTACAGAACAGTTGTCCCACTGTTACACGGGTGCTGAGGTTAAGTATAATCTTTAGAAGCTTGTTTTCTGGAGGCCTGCTGCAGATTCGGAGCATTACAGAGATCTAATCTCAGTCTCTCTCAACATTCACACCATAGGAACCAATCCTTTGAGTGACATTTATATTTGACTTCCTTCCTAGATGCCAGTAGCATCTCTTACAGTTTATTATTATCATTATGTGTATAGAACTGGTCTGAAATTAATAAGTTAAGGATTAACATATCCAAAAATGTACAGAGATATATTTAGCTGAACATAGTTGACTGTAAGTTTTGTATGATGTAAAAGAGGATATAGCACACCTGTCACAATCTGCTTATGAAGATGTGTGAATATATTTATGCATTGTGTAGTATAAACAAGAGAAGCAATTAACAAGAATGAAGCACATAATTTTAATTAAGATTTCTTATGCTCATACCAACCAAGAAATAATATATTGTAAAATAAAGACTTGGGTAATGATTTTTTCTGGAGAGAGAAAACTATCTCAATCTATTAATTCCATCAGTAATCATCCCAATTTCAATTTTTTTCATGATCCAAGTTTTTTTTCCTTCCTGACTTGCTTTTCTCCTGATTTGCTTTCTCCTCAGTACGTGGCAGATTTCTGACATCAAACACAAGAAACCTTTAACATTACACTAGCCAGTTTTCGCTGCTTGCTGGATAATGAACACAGAGTAAGTGCTGGACAGAGCATGGATTTTATTCCTGCGGTTGGTGAAATCACCCAGGAAAATGAGAGTTTCACTGTAAAACTTCATGGGAACAGATTGACGACAATTCCATATTCCTGTTAGCTCTGCTCATGACCAATTAAAAAGTGCTAGGATCCTGTCTTCAGAGCTACCAAATATATGCAGCTTCATTAGTCTTTGCAGTAATAATGAAATATTGTGCAAAGCAACTTTTAAAATAAATAATTCTAATGAATGTTTGGGCTTTCTTCAGGAAACTGCTGATTAACTATGATACAGATAGTTTATTAATTTTGCTTCTCTGGAGGAGTCAGATCTTGGAAAATGTAATTGTGGTGCACAGCCTGTGTTCTGAACATATGGAAGTTTAAATCATTTTCTCACAGAGTCCCTCAGACAAAATTTTTCTTATTTGCAGCTGCCATTTATACACAGTATTTGCAAACAAAGCACTATGATTTCAAACTGCTATTTTACAAGTATGGCAGTAACAGCATATATAGTGAAACCCTTCAGAGTACTTATTAAGTTCTTCTGAAAATCATTATTTAGAAGGATTTGCTACTAAAAGATGTCTACAAGCGTCCTTGAAGTCTATAGGTTACAAGGGCAATGGAATTCTGACTATAGCCTGTGGGCTGCAGACAGTGGCTTTAAAACACTGATTACTTCTCTCACAGGACCAACGTGAATGTAGAATCACTGACTAATATTTGCAAAACACTTTGAGATCCTCACATAAAAGGAGCATAACAGTTCAAAGTATTTATTTTTGCCAGTAGGGAATATTTGTGACTTCGGTTTCAGCGTCCACATCTTTTAGGCTCCTATATGTTTCCAGAACTCAATTAGCTCCTAGTAGGTATTTCCTAAGAAAATCTTCTAAAGAACTAGAAAAAAATAAAATAAACTTGGTTACTTGTATATAAACCAGGCCTTTCTATCTGTGGCGATGATATTGTACTGTAACTGTGGTGTCAGAAACACTAATGGAGGAAAAAAAGCTGAGTACAGGTTGTCAAGTAATCTTTAGAAACCAACTAAGTGAAGTTTGTCAAACCAAAGAGGCCCTAACCTACAGGGAGAGCTAATAATTTTATTTCAAAGACAAAGTTACAGCTTAGTGTTGGGCCTCTGCAACCCATCTAGTTCTTGTTGAAATAACCTACTTATAAAATGCCAGGATTGTTTTGTTTCGCTTTTTAGTTTTGTTTCACTAATATTTTATTTTAGTTAAAATTTTGCTTGGCTAACATGACAATGTGTGTGTGTGTTTAATTTCTCCAGCACTGTAGATATAAACTTTCTCCCAGCTAATATCGCAAAATGTAACAAGGAGTTAAGTTGGAGTCGCAAAGTCTGCAGTTCGTAACTTGACATCCTGTCTTTGCAGAGTCCACTCTGCAGCTGACACAAAGCTCTATTTAATGTGCTGCCAATCACTTCTAGTCAAGTACAGTACCGTAAATCCTCGAGTACTCTTTCAAAATGATTTTGTTTATATCTTTTCCCATTTAATCTGGTTCTCTCTCGCCATACAGTGATGTGTAAATCCAAACAAAATTGCCAGTACTGGCTCCAGGAAAAAGGTTATCCTTTAAATTGCTTTCATCATCTCTCATAGACTTCTTCTAGGAAGAAGCCAGCTTGCTAAGGTACAAGCGATAGGCTATGAAGTCTCTATGTAAGCTTCAAAGAATCAGAAATGTGTTGTTCAATATATACTACTAGTGCAGATTTGAAGGACTGAGGTTTACAGATAGTTACAGAAGAGTTTAGCTACAGTTAATAGTATCAGTAACTCAGTTCTAATTGATTATTCATCTGATACCTTACCTGAACTTTTTCTTACCCCTCCTCAGTTGTCTCTTCCTCGTTCAGCTTTGCTGATACCCACACGGGCTGTTCACTTGATTCAGTCTCCATCAAGCCCAGCTCTCTTGGTTCTTCTTCCACCATTTTGTGACCAACTCATACCATCTTTGATATTACCTTTTTCTCAGCCTCTCCTCTTCCACTGTTCTGTGCCTTCTTACAAGCTCTCACCTTCTTTATTTCTGCCTTCTCTTCTTGTTTTTTTTCAAATAATATCAACAAGGCTTTTCTGCACTTTATGTTTTTTCTTCTTTCTGCAGGTCTGTCCCATCATCACTGGCAGCAGTGTCTACATTCCAGGCTCCTGCTCTGAGCAAGAAGCAAATGTCTGCAATTATCACAACTATGCTGACTTCCTTCACTTTATACTCAATCTCCTAGTACTCAGGTCTGTATTCATCCTAGGTGAACAAATCTTCCCCAGATTAACTGGACACTACATGGACAAACTGAGCTGCCATGGTGTCATTCTTCAAACTCTTTCATTCCTTCTGCTCCTACTTTTTTTCCTCACAGTATCCTAACTTACCTCCTTTCTCTCTCCCACTGGTCCAATACATCCACTCTAATCTTCTCCTTCTTTCCCAATGGCATTTTACAGTACAGTACCACACAGTGCATTACAGTTCGGCAAAAACAGTAGTCTTCATCAAAATGGTTCAGTTTTTCCTGTCATAGGAAAAAGTCTGCTTGACTGCTTTACTCTACAAACTTTGACCTTCTTTTTATCAGTGGGCTCACTGCCAATAATGTTTGCAATTGCTGTTCAGTATTAATTTCTAATCATATTCTATGCTTTTTCCAACCTACTTCTGTGTCTTCAATGCGACTGAAATTACTCTTATCTAATTCCCTAAATACCCTCTCAAATCCCAAACTCTGCAACAGTACGTATTCACTGATTTATTGTCTTATCTTGACAGACCTATCTCATTTTCTTCTTTCAAGTAGGACTTCTCTCAATTTCATCTTTACTCTGGTTTTCATCTTTCCTTTTTGATTCGTCTTCCGGTCTTTAACAGAATAGTCTTTATCACCTCCTACAGATTTCTGAGGGTGCCACAAAGCAATATATTTTGAAAACAAACCCTGACTTGTTTCCTTCTGACCAAATGAAATACTGGCCTACCTCTCAGGAATTTTCCGCAATTACCACCTGCCAGCTCCAGATCAACTTGCCTGGGATGAAATTATAAAATTTTGCTGCCTTCTATAATCATCCTCAAACTTCTTCACAAAACTTTTTTTCCTCCCCTGCAGTGGGAAAGATCTTTGCCTACATTGTGGGAGAGGTGCACTCATGCACTCCAAGATACATGTTGCAGTCAGTGTTGGATTGCACAATGAGACAAAATCCTCAGGAGCCTTCTGGTAACCCTCACAAACACTGAGAAGAACACCTTTTCCCCATAGACACCTCTTCATCTATACACCCAAGAATCCTTAAAAAAAATCGAGTCAGAAATGGTGGAATGCAAGAATCAAGATGCACAAAGGTTCATATGTAGGACCAGAAGTGTGCAGCACAGTGGAGTTCCTCCATCCTTTATAATAGGCACAAGCAATGTCACCATGATAGCCATGATTTCCATCTCTGTTATTATCTTCAGTTTGGTCATGCCTCTAGATACTGTTGTGAAAATGATGTGTATGTCTTGCTGATTCTCTGTGGTACACTGTTTCCTGTGCATTCACAAATCTCAAGTCCTTTCTGTTGGCTGAATGCTGCATGCATCCACTACTCTAGCATTATTTTTTCTGGTTTTGAGAAATGACATCAGCTAACATCCACCCAGAGGGCACCAGAATTATATTTTTTCCAGCCTATCCGTTTTGTCCTTTATCTTCTTTCTGCTAATATTTCTACTACTTCCATCATACAACAAATGTTAATTTGGTAATTATATTCAACATCAGATGATTGTCTGATTGTTTTCATTTTCAAGCTGTAGACTGCCACTGCTATTTTTATAATTTCTTGTGAATTTACTGACATTCAACACTTGTCTTCAGTTGGACAAGTCTTCACCAGCCACTTTAAAGATTTAAAAATAATTATGTTCATGCTCTTTACTATGCTAGCCTTCAGAATCCTCTCTAAAGCAATTCAATATCCCTAAATTCTCGACAGAAATCAGTATCTTTAGATTTCTCATAAAATTGTATTTTACCAGAATGCCTATGGAGGACTTAGTAATGCATCTATGTTGTCTCATTATTTTCTTATGAAACATCAACTGTATGCTTCTGCCCATTCTCTCATACTGTAGTGGGTCCATAAATTCTCTGGGACATGAACTGTCTTTTAGGTTTGTGTTTTAAAATGTCTGATCATAGGAGTGTGGGCAATGGATAATAGACAGATATAGTAATAATGGTGGCAACAGCAAAAGCACTGGCAATGGCACCTCTGACCTGGTGATTTCACAATTGGTTCTAGATCATGGTGTTAATTTTGCTACTGATACATAAGAACTGAATAAGAGTTGCTGAACACGTGCATAAACAGAAATAGCACTTTTGCAGCTGGAATCTCTACCTTGGGTGTTTCTTTAGTAAGTCAGAATCTGACAAGGGTATTTTTGTCCATGAGGCAGAGAGTGGTGAGATTCCTTAGCAAGTGGTAGTATTGGTGCTGAAGTGATAGACTCTTGATTGGCAGTGAAAATGTCAGCAAATGTTCCATTTCCAGGTGCTTTCAGGACATACAGCTAGATGAAGCTTATCTATAGTGATTAGCCAAATTTGGATGAGTAACAGCAAGAAGATGAATGATACATTGGATTTGATTAGTATAAAAATTGCTCAGGGACCATCATGCTATGCAGCATTCCTTCAGTGACATGATTGTACCCATTTGTGCGACTTCTGATGGGCTGGATAGGGGTCTAGGGGAGTGGAGGAATCATGTATTCTTTTTGGAACAGGTGAAAACAGATGATTTATCTTTGAAATTACCCAAAAATCATTCATAATTTAGTTGAAGATATTACTCTTAAAATCTTACCATTTATCATGGGAAATCCATCTAATTAGACAGTATATGCACTAAAAATTTTTATTAACATTTGGTATGCAAATAATATAATAATGAAAATACTTAAAGACTTTCACCAGTTATTATAAGAATGTTTAAAATTAGCACATTAAGTATAAATAAATAGCTATTGAATGGAAAATTAACTTAGGTCTGCAATGCTTTTTTTTCCTGATCTTGCGTAGACAAAAGTTAAATTATTATGTGAAGGTTTTTTAATATAAGAAAATTTTTAGTGAAATACTGTTACATGGCTCAGCTAAATAGAGAATCCAGTATGGTGTCTGAATAGATATTTGCAATAGCTGATATTTGGTGTTAGATTGCTGCTTTTTGACATTTTAAAGATACATCAGACTACTAGTCATGATTCTGTGTCATTCAGTGGCTGGAGTAACATTTACTGTTGATACTGTAATTGCTAGTGCATCTCCAGCTCTGCTCTAAGTAACTGTGTTTGCCTGAACTAGAGGCCATCAACGCAAATATATGTTTGATACTGCAGGCACAGAGATTCAGGCTTTTCTTGATCTTTCTATATGTATATATATATGTATTTATATATAATACATATCTATTCAGTGTGTATTCTCCTTTTTTAGTCAGAAGGAGACAGAGGGAAGGATCTCTAAGATAGGATGAAATTAATTGATCTCAGCTCCTTTGGTACAACTTTACAGTATTTTCAATACACTTTTCAAGAGAAATGTGGTTTACCCACAGCCTGGCTCACAAACTTTCATGAAGTGCCGGAGAGAGCAAAAGACTTTGCTCAAAAATCTCATGGGGAACAGTTTTTCTTTTCTTCTAGATTCATACATTACATGAATATTACCCTTGTATTTCTATGCCTGTTGTCAAATTTGAATGAACATTTTTCTGTTCTTTACAATATAGCTTCTAAGGATGTGCACAAGGGTTGATCAACACTGGAGGGCATTTCATAGCTTATAGAGGGTAGTAGGTGAAAAAGGCTTGTCATCCGTAAGGAAAGATGTTGTAGTGCTCTATTCTTTAGATTTCATCGTCATTAAAATTTTGCCATTAATTTCAAAATGCTGCAAGAAAAAAATGTAGCTGGGACACTGAGGTTTTTTTTCTTTCTGATACTAGTTCTACCTATGTTTTACCACTGGATGTATGAGTACCTGGAGGAGATATTTTAACTTTACAGTGAGGTGACAATTCCAGAATGCTACATTCCTGTTAATCTGGTTTCCAGAAAAGATAAAAAGTCAAAATACTTCAATAACGCTAAACTTCGTAAACTGCAGAAAAATTAATTCAGGAAGGACAAGGATCTAGTTCTTGCCTTCATTCTTTTTTGTTTTCATTGGACTGGATTCTATTCATCCATTCATTCCCATCTACAGCTAAGAGTTACAGAATATTTCTGCTAGCAAACAATTTTATTTCCAACAACAACAACCATTTTGGACAGCAAAAGCAATTGCAGTTATGTTGAAGAGACATGCTTCTGACCACTTTACAACTGAAATAGCTGGTTTCAGAAGTAGACCGACCTAGTCAGATTTAGAGGTCAGCAGTCTACAGGGTTGAGGTAATTGTTTTCCAGGTGGCAAAGAAATGTCAGCCAGCCTCTAGTCAGATGTGGTATCTAGCAGTAGTAATAATTCTATTAGCTCTTCTCTCCCGTTTCTTTGCCCCAAATTTAATTACAATTGTTCAGTGACAACAATGAACAGTGGTCGTGGATGAGTCAATGGTAAGCTAATTTTTCGAGCCTCACAAACTTAGTAGTTTTGAGCCATTACATTCTTAAAAAGGGACAGAGTCTCTGTGTTTCAGTGAGATATGAAGTAATTGCTTGTAGCACATCCCCGGATACTGAACTTCAAATTATGACATTTTTCTACTTAGATTTATTTGACACTCTTTTGGACAGAGAGAGAGAGGGATGCATCACCATACCAAACTCATCACAGTAAAACATGAAAACATGCATTTTATTTCCCATGGTATTATCATATATTATAAGTTTAATATATAATTTTGGAGTTTCTCATTGATCCTATGTAAAGTTGCTCAGAAAATTACTAATTCAGTGAACGCCTCCTTTGTTCTCTTCATCAGTGTTCTCCAAAATACCTCTTTCCAGGTGGATATATTTTAGGGAGGTGTCCTGTTTTGGTGAGTTTTGTTGTATTTTGATTTTAAGGCTTTTATATTTTTTCAGTATACATTGTTATGTGTAAAATTATTTCTGTTTAACAGTGTATAATTACAATGTGATAAAAAAGAGTATATATATATATATAAAAGCATATACCTTTTTAATTAGATAACATTTTACTTTTCTTCAAGTATAGGGAAGCATGCTAGTATCAAATATATATTTTATAGAATTTATTTATCCTTTCATAAGGGATCAGTAGATCAGTTTTATGTACTTCAGAAACATATAGTAGGAAAAGGACCTCAAAAAGAGTGCATTTTTAACAATTTAAAAGAAAAGACTTTGCTTGTCCAGCTCTTCATGTGAACCCAAATTAGCATTCTGTGTTCATCTTGAGCTGGGATAGATTTGAAGCCTTTCATGTCTAAAACCGCATGATCAAGGGCAAAATCTTTTGCTAGCACTGGAATCTGGAGGGGGAAACAAGATGCACACATGGCTTTATCACTGCGTTTTACTGCAGAGACCATGAAAAAAATCTCCATTGTGTTTTATTTAATTAAAGCACACTGCCCCCTTTTGAATTTCTTTTTAACAAAAAGTAATTCCTTCCTCATTAAAGATGTAGAGACCTATGGTATATGGTCTCTTGCCATAATGCTAGCTTTAACTATACTTTAAACAGCTTACAAATGACAGAACCTATATAAAATAATTTAGTAGTCCCATCATTAATTCTATTGCAGAAACCTTGCCTGGGTAAGAATCATGTCTGAATATTTTTCCTTGTGAAATACCATCTCCTGATTAGCTTGGATTTTCACTAGCAGGCAATGTATATGGGAATAACAGTGCAACACAATTGCATCTTTTTTTTAGTTTCATCTAGTGCTTCCCATTTTTGAAATTAGTCACTGAAATTTGGCATGAAGATAAGAAAATTATCTACTTTATTAAATACATCCATTCCAGTGAATCGTCTACCAGAAATTGCACATAGATTTGGCCTGATGTTAAACACATTTGATCACAAGCACTTTTAAAGTTAAATTTGAACTTATAAATCACCATGCCTCTGTCTAATTCAGGTGAAATAGGAAAATTAAAAATGAGAAAGATAGTAGAAAGAAAGACAAATGTAGTGGAGAACTGGAGAGAAGGAAAAACAATATGGAGAGAACAAAGGTGACGGTGAAGCAAGAGTGCAAACTTGCTATTTGCATTACATACACTGTGAAAAGCAACTTCTAAAGTCTGTGTGTGTGTGGCTCTGTACACATGTACATCTGAAAGAAATGAGGTCCTTCTGTCTTAATATGTACCAGTAAAAGATTTGTCTTTATGTAAAAACAAAACTAACCAAACCCAATGATAAAAAGCAATCTGAAACATTCATATTTAAAGAACAAACTTGCATAGGCAACTCAGACTTACATTAGAAGGAAAAAAAATGGCAGCAACTTGACATAATTTTGAGAATGCAAAACATTTTTCAGAAGTTTCAGGAGATAAACTTTTGATAACATTTAACTGCAGAAAACTGATTTTTAGCAATTATAGCAAAATTTAGCAAGACTTAATAATTCCTGATTTTTCTGCTTGTATATGTCAAGTATTGAAGAAAATCTATGTCAAAATTTCAAGGACTTTTTAAGCAAATATTGAAAATAATTCCTTATTTGAAAAAAGTTACTTGGAACTTAACCTTTTGTTTTGATCTTTTTCACACTACTTTTCAAGTGACCACAATTTAGTTATGTAGTTATGTTTGCAGAAAGCTAATTGTAGCGTGACAGCTTGATAGAATTGGAAAAACCCATTTTATTGCTTTCTGCAGGCAATAAAACAAAAACTTATTCATAACAGTTTTAATCCTCCCAAACAGAAACAGCTTTACATGTCCAATAAGACTAATTCTGAATATGCAATATCACTCAGATTTTAAATAAGACAATTAATATCAAAAGAATAAAAATTGTAAATAATAGATGTACATGAACTGAAACATACACTTAGAAAAATATTTCATATGAATTATTCACTAAGAATAGGATCCACAATGCTGCTTAGAAAGTTTGCAGGGATCAGAGTGTTTCAAGACAAATCTACAGACCCCGTCTAACACTCTGATAGTGTCAGCATCCACAGACACTGTGGTTTTTCCTCTACCACACTCTTCAACTATCGATGTGCCTCCCATTCAGAGCAGTCATGCTCTGAATGAGGCAAAGGGATTTTGTGCAGTGCGCTGCTTTAATCTGCTGAACTTCACAACACCCGTGAACTTTACAGGGGCCATTTTTTATGATAGCTATTTCATAGTTCTGACCTGGTCATTTTACCTTCTGGCCTTCATATTTCAGGAAAATCTGTGTGTGGAGAGGGCACCTATGCTACTGCATGGAATTCCATTGACTCCAGAGGAGATCAAAACAAGTTCAGTGTCACCATGGGTCTAATTACAGGTGCTTTGTAAATAGGAATAAATTTTAAAACAGGATAATTTGTAGACTTGTGCTGTCAAACCTGCTGATTGAAAGATTTCCTCCTTCCCTTCCTTCAGTCATAAGAGCTGTACAACTATGTCATATTTTAATAAGGAAAATACTTTAAAAAACAAAACTGAATTGCTACATTTTGGGTCTTGGAAAGAAATCAAAGTTTGGACAGGCTGACAGTGGTATTTTGAGAGATCTGGAGGTGGATTTAGTTGCACTTTTCATCTTCACTTTCTCTCTTTTGAAATGAATAATATATCCTAATTTTTCACATGTACATCTGCACAGGTTAATTTCTTTACCATTTTCTATTACTTGTGGTTTTGTATTTTTGTTATAATCACCATTTGTAAAGAAGATATTTATATGTCATACTGCATATAAAGGCTGTGACATTGCAAGACCTTGCCAAGCATACGCAACAGCTGATGGAAAGTTCTTGCTCTTTGAGGGCATGTCTAAGTGGAGACTACCCAGGAGGAAACGCATGGGTAAGCATTCCTCATTCTTTAGCACTGAGTGGAAATAAGTCTTGAAATGTTTGCATTTTTTAATTCTGTAAAGTGCTGCCTAGAAAAAGGGCAGTATAAAGACTGGAAATGTTAATACTTCAGAAGCTGTGAGCTTAGGTGCAAACCTCATCACAAGGCTAACAGGATCCTCCACAAATCTCACTTTCTCAAAACAGAAGGAAACTGACAGACATCCAGGAGTACTCTAACACAGGATGGGATTCATCTCCACTCCTCTGTTCATCACTTTCTATCCAGCTCTTAGAGGTGTGTGGCTCTATATGTAGCACTGTAAAGGTGAAATACAGATAAGTATACAGAGTTTAGGTCTGTTAATTTATTATGTTTGTTTTAGCCCATTCCTTGGTAGCCACGGCAAGAAGATGAGAGAGGGTAGACTACTTTGTTGATTACTGCCATGCTTCTACCTGGTTAAGCGGGCCACGTTTGTTATTACACAGTTTGAGCATCTTTTCTTTTAGTTAATCTGCCAAGATCCTGGTGGTGAACCATCTTTGAATGAAAGCTGTATCAGATCAAGACTGACACTTCTATATTTTTGTCTTTGGAGTCTTGCCCTCATTTCTCACGTTTGATACGTATACATGATTTTTTGGCTCACTGCATCCATGGCCATCTGTTGCAGTGGCATTGTGCCCAGCATTCACAAGTTGGTCAGATTGCTCAGTATGATATAGTCAGTGATAATTCTAGGGGAACAGTCTTCCAAACACTGGAATTCCTCCCTCTGGAAGGCAAACTGAAGAATCAGTATTGCACGGCTCATTACAACTGGTTGCACCCATCAGCTTTATTGTGTCACAGAACAACTAAAGACACGAGAAAAGGAGATGCAGCTTCTTGGGCACTGCAACAGTGAAAAAAAAGACCCTTTACTTGGAAGAGAGATCCTGCAATCCTCATGAAGGCTCTTATTTTCCTGTAACAGGAGAAGAATGTCTGCAGACCTCGTTTGTGAACCACATGTGTACAAACCGCAAATGTTGGTTACACCTTAGCATTACCCTTCATTGTAGAGGTAACTTCCAACACAAGGCCCGCTGCTATCTTTACAGGTTGTGATGTTTGCAGTTCCACTTTGTCAGCAAAACCACATTTTATTTAAGCAAATAATAATTTTGATTATGTGATAACTGGGGTGAATCCTCAGCTGCAAGAGATGAACACAATCATGCGGAATTAGTAGAGCTATAGGTTATTTATACCAGTTAAGGTTATATCCCTTTGTATAGGGCTTTTGAAAATGTTGGGACAATAGCACTTGTCCTCTTGGCAAACCTGAATAACAGCTTGTCATCTAAGGCAATTGTGGAGATATTTAGAAAGGAAGATTTTTTTTTATTGCATTGAACACTCAGCTGAAAAGCATACTGAGAACAATAGCCTTCATTATTTTTATTTTATATAGTTTCCTTGTTAGTATTTTTCAAATGTCTATGTTCATGTTACTATAGACATCTGTAAAAACAGCACAGGACTACACTGATTTATAGAATCATTGATTTTAGGGAAAGAAGGGAACAATTACAACTGCCTAACCTGAGCTCTTGTGTAACACAAGACTAAATGATTTCTGTTTCAAGACACTGCTTGAAGTTTTGCTTGAAGTACCTCCTGCCCTTTCAGTTTATAAAACCTACGAAATACTAATGGGTCCACTTTTCTGTAGCAAAGTCATGTATTAACACATGAAAAGGGGAAAAATAAACTTTTGAGAACTCCTATACAACAAAGGAAGACAGAAATAAAGCAAATAAAGCATTTGTAAAAAAATTACACAAATGAAAATGACATGTAAAACCATAATACTTACACAGGGTTGTCAGTGGAGCAGAGTTTGCTCTTGCAAAAGCAGATGTGATACACACATGCAGAAGGCCCCTTGCTTCAGTAATTAAGGAAGGTGGAACATGAATTCAAAAATAGCATTGTGTTGGTGTTTCAAGTTGTTAGTGCTTACAGTGAGACAACTAGGACAGCCAAAAAGATCTGGTAGTAAGAGGAAAACAGGTTAAAGACTTTAAATACCTGATCTTGCTCAAATGGCATTGACAAAGCTGTTCTTACCCTGCAGACCAGAAAATCCTCAAAGACAGAAAGCAAGTCATGGAATCCTCTTGTTAAGAAAGATGAATAAATAAGTTTAGTTCCCAAATTTTGCTGCCAGTGATGCCTGTTCACCCCAGGCAGAATTTGGCCTCATAATAAAATATTTTATGCAAAACAGTCAAAATTAGTCTGAGTTTTGTGCTCTTGGTCAAAATTACATTCTGTTTTAATGCTTCATTATATTTTATCATTATAGATTAACTACTACATACTGCATTCCCCCTGAAAACAACCAGAAAAAAGGAAAAAGTAGGGATTTTAAGACTGATATTTGTATTTCGGGAAGGCACATTTCTCATGCACTCCTACAACTAATTACCTGTTTCATTGATTTTTAAAAATTGGCATATGTCTCTGAAAGAATAGAGGTGAAAGGATATTGGAGCATTTTCTATCACTGGACAGCGGCCAACTCTGGGTGACATACTTTTTTCCTCTTACAATCCATTGTTTTATGCATTATATTTTTCTTTTTAAAAAACCACCGACATTTAAGGTAATGTATTTTAAACATTCACAGCAAAGTCCTTTTTGTGGGGAAGAATTGCACCTTTATAAGAATTTGTCTTTTCTAATGTTAGACCGTCCATGTAATGGACTTTTTTCAGAGAATTTAAATCCAAAGCTGTTACAATGGTTTCAAAGCCTTAGACTGAAAACTGAAAATAAAATGAGTTAGTAAAGGGAGAGAGACGGAGAAAAGTTTCCGTAATGAACTGCTTATGACAGAAATGAAATTACTATTTGAAAGTATTTTTATTATGCTGACTCACATTACTAATGGCTCACTCACTCAGTCAAAAAATATTTCAGTACATTCATGCCTTCTGCCTTCACTGGTCATATCAAACAGTTTGTACAAGCCAGCTCTCAAGCTGCTCTTTTATGTCAGTTGTGATGACTCATCTATTCAGAACACCAACATGAAAAAAGCATATGCCCCATTAACATACCACTGTTTATGCAGAGATACACAAGATCCTCAGAATTACTTCTCTTCCTTCTGACTTCTAATATGAGAATGCCTACCACCTCAGCTGGTGTGAGGCATTGTAGCCATTGATAGCTTCTGGTACTCTACGTTAGGGAAGGTGGAAGACAAGCATTGGGTTTTTTTGAGAAAATATTTCATCCTGAATGCCAAAACAGTGAAGGCTTCAGAAATTATGTGATGGGCTCAGAGACATCAAGCACTCAGTACAGAATAAAGCTTCTGTTTAAGGGAGAGATACCAGAGACGCATATATGTGTTCAGCTTTACATATTCAAATAGTTCTTAAAAGATGATTAGTTCAACTGTGTTTTGATAACACTGAAAAACATAGTCTAGACAATGACTCTGGAGACAGTTTTTCCACAGGAGGAATCCTGAACTATCTCTAACCTCTCAAAGATATTGCTTTATTATGCTGGAGTTCCTGGAACTTTTAAAAGATAATGCTAACTCTTCTAGGAAAAAACCCCGACTATATAGAAATAGTTAAATATACATATTCAAAGATCCATTGTTAAGCTTCAGCATTAGTTCCCATCTCATTTATTGTTTCAGGATATGAAAAATCAAATGGGCATTTTTTGAGGTCTTTTGATGCAATCCTAATAAGTGATATTGTTTTTTTTAAAGTTTTATTTAAACCTGAAATAATTTGTTTTTCACTTGATTTCACTCCAAAATATTGTGTACTACAGTCAAAATTTTAAACGTAGGGTGACAAATGAGAGCACCTGGGGGTCTGTTGGATGTTGCCTTACATTGCTGCATTGGAGACAGTGCGTCTCAGATCAGCCTTAAAAAGAGCTTGGTTTATGAGGTGATTAAGAGATTTGCTTCCTTTTGATTTTTAATCTTGAGAGAACAAAATTTATCTACAATGAAAATTGTCACCTTCCTATTTCTAGAATACATTAAGTTTCTACAACACCTTACAATGACAATCCTTCTTATTTTTCCCCACTGCTGTTAAAAAGTCCATTCATTTGGGCTAGCGTAAGCCTTTATTTTATTTCTCCCCTCATCTATCCTTCCGTTAATAAAACCATAGGTGGTAATCCACAGTGTTTGTGTCCCATTTCTGTGTACAATATGTGTGTAACTGTAGTGGTGCAGGGAATAGTCAATGGACATTAACTATGTTAAACAAGAAGCATTGTACCCTCAAGCATGAACCACAGATTCCCACAGAAATTCTCTAAATCAAGTGTTGAGTAGATTTTTGTCTTCCTGGCTATTTTGTTATCTCTGTTGTAAGACCCTTGGTTTTTTGGCGGTTCTGAACAGATATTGTGATAGACACCATGGTAAACAGCTCTCTTATTGTATTTTGTACTAGGATATTGAACATTTTCCTGAGCAAAGTGCAATGTGATGCCAAGTATTTCCATCCCCTGCAGCTTCTTACAAAGGGAACCAGTCCACAGCTTGCTAATAGAGATGGAGGAGCTCTTCCTTGTAAGCTTTCAAAATAATCCATTTTAAAAGACTGTTTCAGCATAATAAATGCTTGGTGACTTGAAATCCCAGTGGGTTTTGAAGAAACAAATACTGTACTGTATATGCCGAATCTGTACAATTTGAGCTTTGCACTTGAAGTACTGCAGACGTGTCTTTGCACTGATAACAGTCTTTTCAGGTACAAAAGAACTAATTTATTGTTACAAATAAGAAACCAGAATTAGCTGTGATTTAATATTTCTTTATACATAGCATGCTTTCTACCTTTGTTATAACTGGATATATCAAACATATCCATTCCATAGATATGGATGCATGATGCGCATAGGAGGAAAAAAACATGAATTAAAGAAACATTATGTTTGTATCAAGATTATGCTGTTTAAGCATTGAAACTGTTGTTGAAGTTTAATGGCTCTGTGTGCACCTCTGATTTTTTTTCCTCTCTCTTTGTTAGGTTAATTCAGCTTCAATAACAAGCCTTTTCTGTCCTGCTACCAAATACCTCCAAATGTACAGCAAGGGAAACTGGCATTTCAAATTAAGGGAAACAGTGAACCAAAACAAGAACACAATAAAAGAAAGAGCAGGGTGATACATGTAAATGATGTACTCACTGGGAACTAACAGCGGTAGCTTGCAGTGAGGGATTTAGCTCTCTGTTAATTCAACTGATAGGGAGACAGGCATATTTGGGAAGAGGCTTGGCCAGGTTCCTTAAGCTCACAAAAGCTTTTGTGGTTACATCATCGGGGGGCTTTGGGATTTTTTCAAAACTTGTTACTGTAGTTAGGCTGGTAAAAAGAGAAATCTTTCACTTTTATATGATGGAGATACTCGATCTTCATTGAAATTAATCTTTTCATAACAATCATCTATCAGTTGAACCACTTGAACCATTTTAGCAGAATAAAGAGTAAAACTTTCTTTCTTTCTGTAATTCTGCTACCAATGGTCTTGTACAGTTCCTTTAGGAGTCCAGCAGCACAGATTTAGGGTACAAAGTCTGAGCAAGGGGGATGTATTTGTTGGCCTGCTTACTGTATGCGAGTTTCTTCTGCATAGTAACTGCTAATGGTACCATACTGGAGAGGGATTAAGATGTTTTATATTCTGTGTGTGCATTGAAGAGGATGTGTTTACCTAATCTTGTTTAGCCACCGTGCAGACAGCTTTGAGGATTTTTTTTATCCCAGTATCCTTTAAAACCTGCAGATCTTTGGAAAGGGAAGGTATTTCCATTTCTTTCGTTTGCCTTTCAAAAGTGCAGAGCTTGGCCTTTATCTTGAGGAGCAAAGAAGAAAATACTAAGCATGGTGCTCCTGCCTACAGGCTTGGTACTTGTTAAATGTTTTGGGCAATTAGATGTAGGTGGGAAAGACTGAACTGCTCTCAGAAATTTGTCTTCATTTTTTGTATGAAAGCAAAATAATATGTTCTCAAGTTCTTTGATGCTAATTGGATAAAATAATAGGTCTACAGATCCAGTGTCCTCGAAAGTATAGCAGATGTTCATCGCTTTGTCTTCAAACAGACACGTCTGGCTTCTTTTTCAAAGCAGTGTCTTAATGTTGAAGGACTGACTGCTGCTTTTTTTACTGGGTACTGTGTGTATGCAGAGCTAGAAAGAGGGGGAAGGAAAAAAGCAAGATGATCACCTGAAACGATGGGATTACTTTTGAAAGAGGAAATCTGTTGCCAAAGTCTGAGATCTTTTAAAAATCTTCAAATGAACAACTATTTGAGCAAGGGAGGAACTGCAAGGATGCCCAAAGGGTTTGCAGGCCTCGAGCGATATCAAGGTAGCAAGTTAAAAAACTTGAAAGTTTGGAAGGATGCTAGAGGGCTTCAGATGCACTAGGAAATACAATGTGATTATTAGAAAACAAAAAGTTAGCTACCTTGTTTCTTGTCTCTGCTATGTTGTTACTACCACACTGGCATTTTTATTATTCTCATACCAGATTCTCACATTTTTAATCCTTCTCTGGGACCTTTTCTGCACTTTTGCTGTCCTTATGTCCCTCACTAAAGATGCCACCACTGTTTGTCAAATTCCTCCTAGAGAGTCACAAATTCCTCCACATTACTGTTAACTCCTAAGGTATGAGAAGGTTTCAGGTGGCATTATGTGAAAACTACTACATTCAAAATAGTTCAGGGAATTTAATTGAATTGGCATGAGAGTGAAAAGTCTCTCCAGTAACTCAGCCTAAAGATATAGCTCACTGTATGAACACAGCCTTCTATAAACGGCAGATAACCCAGGGATGAGGATTTGGACAGTGCACATGTGATTCCTAGGTGCCAACAGGAAAATAAATTACATTCAAACAATGGCACAATTCACATGACCTTATGATAGAAGAAATCCCCAAAGTATTCTGACCAGAACTATTATAATGTATGCTAGCTCAGGGATGCAGTCAATCTGCAAATTGTGGGTCAGCTGTCAGTGATGGCAAAGCTAGGACTTCTCTCCATTAACAAGAAGATGAGTTCAAGAAGTAATGATAGAGGTATGATCCCAGCTCTTAAAAAAGGAAACTCTTTAAACACCTATTTTCCTGATAAGCAAAACAGTAAGGTTCTCTTCCTAAGGGACAAACCAGCCTCAGAAATATGTCATGATAATTACAGCAAATGATGACAGACGAAATGGTGCAGAAATTCAAAGCATATGAAACAGACAGTGACTAAGTATGAAAAAGATCGAAATGATTGCTACTGTATGATATTGTGGACACACTTGTAAGACAGAATGCAGAAAGCATCCTGCAAAAGCAAGAGAATTTGAATCCAATATGTTCAAAGGAAAAAGATGTTGCAAAGAAAGTTTTTGCAAACTGGTGTTCTGTATTGCTGCTTAGCACCACTTTCTCCTTAATATTCAGAAATGGGCTACGTGCAATTCCTTTGTCATCCAAAAAGGACAAGTTAGGTAGAATCTAAGAACTGTAAGAATGAGTTAACATAAAAATTGTCATTGATTTGACCTTTATTTCTATAAACTCCCGTATGCATTTAAACTGCTTTTTTTATCCTCCCCTCCCTCCAGTTTGAAGGATTTAACCTGATAGAAAAGCAGTGAGTTGAAATGTCCAGGAGAGAGAAAAAAGAAGTGTAGAAGACAGGGAAAAACACTGATTGAAAAACACTGCATTACGTGCAGTGTGCTGAGAGACCTCCTTTCAACATCTATATCTCAAATATGGAGCAGTCTTCAGGGACATCTAGACAAAGGTGAGGAGATCGTAGCTAAGCTTGCCTTGTGCAGAAATCTGCTTTCCTTTTCTTCTTATGTTGTCATAAGATGTTGATACCAAAGGGCTAAACTATTAAGGAAAAAGAAAAGTAGACAGCGTGTTGCCCTGCAGAGAGACAGCAAATACAGAGCATAGGTTCTGCCTGACACATACGTGAGAAAGTTGGGGTCCTAGCGAGCAAGTATTCAAAACAGAATGTCCCTTTCTAATTGTATCTTTTCCAATATTAATTGCTCAGGGACAGTATTATCTTGGCTCCCATTGTAGCTTGTGGTAACCCAATGGAGGAGGAAAGGCTGTGTAAGCACAGTGCCTTTCTCACCTAGTTACACAGAAGGATGGGTGCAGATAAGGGAATCTGTTGTATCTCCATAAAGATACACAATAATAAATATGCTTTTTCAGCACCTCAAGGCTCTGAATCTCCACAGGTCAGCTTCAGAGATCCAAAACTGTCATGTTAGAAGGAGCAAAACTATTAAATTCTTATATATTGAAATGGAAATCACCTTTCTTTCTGCTGTAAAACAGTCCTTCCCTGGATCGGCACTGATTTTTGCTCTAATAGGATGGCAGAAATAAATTTAAAATAAAAAGTAATGCCCAAGGAGTGTGAGATTTAAAGAATTCTTAGAAGAGAGTTAAGATAGTATATAAATCTGAGGCTATTAACTGTAAGGTGGAAGAAATGAATCTACTTGAAGAATGGTGAAGAGACCAGGGAAATAGCAGCATTTCTTTAGATCAAAACCAACGGAGGACACTTTGGTTACCCAGGAACAACTCAGTTGGATGATATATTCTGGCAGTGGTGGAAACAGAGATTTAGCTTGTATAAACTGGCTTTGATTCCTCTGAAGTCGCTAGAGTTAACTGCACATTTAAATCTACTCATGTTCTTTCCACTCAGTCACAAGTGTGTTGGGAACTAAGCTCTAGGAAAGGAAATATTATGCTGCACACAGTTCTCGGCTGGTAGGTCTGTCTGACACCCTTCAAGGATGCATGCATCACCACATTCACCAGAGAAATGTAATTATACAATTATAGTGATGAAAATAACATCAGCACTTGTCCTGAGTAAGACTCTGAAGGATGTTATTCTTGCAGACCTCTATGGGATCCCTGAGTGAATTTCAGTCAAAATCTATGCAATAACATAACGAGCACAGTAATGTTACTAGAATTGCCTTAAGTCCTTTCCATAACAGCTGTCCATTATCCAATGACAATTTAACCTTTCAGCTACTCACCCATGCAAGAAAAAAATAGGATGTGCTCCAGGAGCTTGAGTGGTCAACTGCGGTTTGATGATTTGAGCTGCTTCTTGGATGTGATGAAATTATGTTCTGGTTACTCTGGAAAAATAGTTTAATTCCAGTGCTGCAGAAGATGAAGATGATCTTTGTTATCATATACATATGATATTATTGTATATCCCTATCATAACGTATTGTTCTTTATTTACTTTAAGTAAAGTTCAGGGTTAGCTCACATTATAGCCACACAGGAATGTGTTGAGTATGTACTTGTGAGACTATATGGCAGAGAATGACTCTAACAGGGAAGCACAATTAAGAGTTTGACTTTCATTTTTAATCCATCTTTAAAACACATCAAAGGATTATTTTCAGATTGTTATCTAAATTAATAAGAAAGTTGAGAACAGTTTGTCATGAAAATAGTAAAGTAGTAGAGATTGAGTGGATTGCACTTACATCTTGCTTCTGCAGTCTGTGGTTTGTGGAAGATCTGCTGCACCTTTTTGGAGGTCCAGAAATTCAAACGAGATAAAGCAGATCTTTAGGACAAGGGATTTAAACAATGTATCAGAAGGAACGCTGTTACGATTTATAATACTGACTTACTAATTTGCTGGCACCTCTTTCCAAAATTATCACCTAATTTTGCAGTTATTTGTTTCAGTGCTAATCAAGTGTGACACTTTTTTGTAGAAATGCATTAACGTACACTGAAAAGTTAACATGGAACCAGGATAATTTTGGGAAAACCTGAGATTTATATATTTATAAGGTATGTATAACTTCAGTAAAACTCAAATGTAGATAGCTCAAATATAATGCCAGTTCCTGAATTTTTTTTTATTACTTGTTTGCTGCCATGTCACATTTCTTAGGAGCACTTGTTTTGCAGACTTATTATTTTCATCTTTTCATTCCTTTACAAAGTTCATATCAAACAACAACATTTTGGTACATCCCTAGCACTGTAACTCAAGGACTTATGAATGTCAAACACTATTTCACAACCATAAAAACTAAAAGAATTGTTCTCCAAAAATAATATTATCAAATAGTTAGGTCCCAGTTCCATCCCAGTCCTCTTGTCCAAGTGTATTTTATGCACATACAAGAAAAAAAAGTGTTTTTCCATGCTTTTTGATTATACTAGCTAGGAATTTCTTCTCTGCCTTAATTCTGGGTTTGAGAATAATGGAAAGATGTAGAGAATGAAATAGTTTTTGCACCGGTTGGTTCTGAGGAAAAATGTTGATAGCAAAACTCACTCTCCTCCGTTTGAACTGGTCTTGAAAACAGGACCAAGATTCAGCTTCAAGGACTTGCAGATTTTGGATGATGTAGTTACCCTTCTAAAGTTAATGTTGCTGTTTTGATGAGATCTGCAACAAATTGAGACTTTTCCTTACAGTCTCTCAGGAAACTCTGCCATTCAGCTCCATTTAATCCCTAGGTCAAGCGATGTAGACTGATTCACATCCATGCTGTTCAACTCTTATTCTGAATCCATCAAGGCAAATAGGCTGCATTCAGACTGTAGAGAGTCAGGAACACTCCCTGGGACAAGAGTTATCTGATCATTGCTCCTGACAGCACGTACTCTTCCAGTGTGCACCTCATTCCCACCTCATCTGAAAAGGTCTAAACCTCTTGGAATACCAAACACATCCATACTATACGTACTTTTTTGACCACAGAGAAGATGGTCTGTTTGTCAATAGCTGAGCTCTTCCAGCTGGGGAAGTATCTGTTTCACACAGAAGCAGAATCCAGGTGCAAAGCATTCTGCAGGCAGTGTGGATACCAGTGGGACTAAGACCTAGTGCCAAAAAGGTATACAGCAGCCTGGCACTGAAGATACCCCTAAGTAATGAAAAAAGGAGGAGTAATAAAAAAAGGAGCCTTATATGTCTCCAGCACTCAAGGATTGCTACTCAAGGGCTACTTTTGACCTAGTTTGACATGCAATTGAAACATTTGCTACACTATGAACAAGTGACTACTAAGACCAGGTCTGGGGACCAGAGATAGGACGAAACTAATGTCCAGTGGCAGTCCTTTGTCTTAAAGCTTATTAAATTCTCCTTTCTTCTGAAAGCAGGTGTTTCCGATACACTGTTAATTAGTACAAAAACAGTCAGTATCCTGGCAAATGAAGTTGTATTTCCAAGTCCAAAAATCCAGGATGACCAAAGCTTGCACTTAATCTCGCAAATACTTTCAGCCTTTCTTCTGTACAATATTGGAGAGTCTGTGTTGTATCACACATCATGGAGGTGGGACAGTCCCTGAAAAGCATGACTATCATCATGTAGCCTCATATGTCTTAAAACTGTCATTCTGTGCTGGATTTTTAAATGGAGAGGCCAGGAGAAGGGAAGGGANTGTCCCCGGTGCAGCATTGAACCGTTCCCACATGTCCTATCACTGGATACAGCAAAAAATCAATAGAATACATGAAGTCCTACCTTTCAGAAAAAGACACTGAATGTAGACACATCACTGTGTATGCAGGCAACATTTAAACCCACCAGAATATTTTATTACAGAATTTAGAGAGGAACATATGGTGATAGGCAGTAACAGTAATAGACCTTTGCGTCCCACACTGACTACCTTATTAGCTTGAAACCCGTCTAATATGACTCCTTCAGATAATTTCTGTTTCAGAGCTGCAGTGTCTATGCAGGCAGGCCAATCACTGGATTGCGGTTGTCACAGATGACAATCCTTGTAGTTCACTTTAAAAATCAGTAATGACCTATATAGTTAATGGAGTAACTCACTGAAAAAGTTTTTATTGTCCTGAATGAGTTGTTAAAATAGCTATGTTTGGTTTTTTGATTCTCTGATTTCTGAATAAAGGGAAAATTTATTTCACAGTTGTACTGGTCTTGGCAGAGCATTATTACTATTTCTTCATGGTTATCAGCAGACAGTAGTTCCTTTAGTCTGTTTCAGTTGGACACCAACAGATTTGAAATATAAATGCACAGTTAGTGTTATAAGGAGAAACTAATTTCTAGATCCTGAATTGCGTTGGCTTTCCTTGCAAATCATTTTGAGTTAATCGTTAATGCTTTATAACATTGAATAAGAGGTGTATATTAACAAGGCTTTTCACAAATTTTGTTATCCTGGATGGAACTTGCTGAAATTTTGCTTTACAACATCTCAAGGCTTCACGTAAACTTATGTCATACAAACGATAATTATTACAAAAATATTCAAATCCTCACATAGTTACTCAGTTTTATTTTAGAGCTTCCTCAGGCAAAACTCACTAGCCCGCACACAGAAATGAAATCAGTGGGAAAACTGCAGTTGAGATTTGCAGGACTTTGAGGGCCTAGCAAAAGGACAAATCTGTGACACTGTTGTGTTTTGCCATCTGAAACACTGTATCATTGCAATCCACCATCAAAATGCTATAATTACATGTCAGCATGCTATGCCAGAGAGTGAGATATAATTATGCTGAGCCATCTCTAGCTAAGATTAGAGGCTTCTCAGTTGTCTGCATCCCTTGCTGCTTCAGTAGACAAGGCTACTCCAGTGATATTGGATCACTTGAAACAGGTAGAGGCAGCCTAGAATTTCTAAGACTTGAACAAATTTGTCACCAATGCACTACCAGATGCATCAATCTTGCTTTTTTTTTTTTT